>PVHY01007172.1:49051-69338 GCA_004024945.1 Uropsilus gracilis
TATATATATATATATATGGCTATATATATATGGCTATATATATATGACTATATATATATGGCTATATATATGGCTATATATATATATGAATGGCTATATATATATATGAAAACCCCACAGGCTGCAGTTGAATCAAATAATGAACACAAGGTATCATTTGCCACACAAAGAATTGGAATAATTAAAAAATGAGATCTGTCAGAAAATGTTGTCAGTTGCCAACAAAATTCATTCCAGGGAGTTTAAATGGAAAGAAATTTATGGCATTTACAGGAGAGAACTGTAGAATACAGAGCAGAAGCAATGCCCAGCTACAGAGGACAGGAGCTAATCTGGCTGAGAGGAGTAAAACTGATAAATATTTGATCAGAAAAAAATTCAGAAGATATGTCATAAATATCTGATTGAAAAAGATGGTATCACTGCAGACCCTGCAAATATTCCAAGGAAAATAAAAATTATGAGTGACAATGCTCTTAGAATTAACTCTATTCCAGTGTTCTTAGAATTAACTTTATTTCTTAGAATTAACTCTATTTCTTAGATGAAACAGAGAAACTAGCTGAAAGAAACAAAACTGTCAAAGCCTATTCAAGAAGAAATAGATAACTTAAACAGTCCTGGATTTTCTAAAGAAATTGAGTCAGTAGCTTAAGGCCTTCTAATAAGAAGTTCCAGATCCAAATGTCTTCAATACCAAACAGTTAAGGAAGAATTAATATTGACAGTATTAACTGAGTGGGATCATCTCAGGCAAGCAAGCGTGATTTCAGTGGTTGGTTGAACTTATAAAGATCAATCACTGTAGTTTACCATGTCAACATATGATAAGCTTTATAGGGGCAAGAAAAGCATTTAACAAAATTCAATATTGGTTCATGGGCAAAAGATCTCTGCAAATCAGGAATTAACTTCAACCTGGTCAAAAACATCTAGAAAAAACTTCAGTTAATAGCTACTTACTAGTAAACACTGAATATTTCCTCCCATAAGATTGGAACAGGCAAGAATGTTTACTCTCATATCTCCTGTTCATCATTGTATTAGAGGTCATAGCCAGTGCAATATTTGAAAAAACAAATAAACTGTTTCTACCTGACAAATAATATGACTGTCTACATAGATATCCATAAAAGCTACTAGAATGAATAAGTGAGGTTAGTGATATTGTGGGATACAAAATAACTTTAAAAATCAATCATATTTATATATGCCAGCAGCAAAAAAATTAAAAATTGAAATTTTATAAAGCACCATTGTAGTGCCACCAAAACCATGAAATACTTAGGTTGAATCTTATAAAATATGTTCAGTATAGCTATGCTGAAAACTATAAAACACTGAGAAAGAAATAAAACATTCAAATAAGTAGAAATATATCATGCTCATGAATTGGAAGATTCAATATAATTTACCTATCAATTATGTCCAAGTTGATATACAGATTTAATGCAATTCCTTTCAAAAGCCCAGCAGCCTTTTTAATTTTTTTTTTTACAAACACTGACAAACTGAATCTACACTGTAGATAGAAAGTCAAAGAAACAAGAAAAGTCAAAATAATTTTGAAAAAGAACGGGTTTGGAGGACTCATACTATTAAATTTTAAGACATTGTAAAGCTACAGTGATGAAGAGTGTGGTATTTCTGAAAGAACAGACACAAAGATCAATGAGACAGATGAGAAAGCTCAGAAATAAGACCCATACTCATCAGCTTGATTGATTTTCAACAAAATTGCAAGGACAATGTACTGGAATAAGCGTAGACATTTCAATAACTGGACCTTCATATATAAACAAACAGCAAATCTTGACCCAGACAAAAATAGACAAAAGAATTTTCTTCTTTACCAAATAGAAGATATGCAAATGAAGGTGTTCAGTATCATTAGTCATTAGGGAAATGCAAATAGAAATCATGAGACACTCCTACTTCCCAATCAGAATGATGAAGAACAAGGAGAAAGGGAATGAGGATGGCAGAGGGAAGAGATGAGGAGGTGGAGAGGAAAAGAAGGGGGTGAGAAAGAGAAGGAGAACCATAATTGCTGATGAAGATGTGGACCAACTAAAACCATTGTATGTTGCTTGTAGGAATGATGAAATAATATAGCTACTTTGGAAGACAGTTTGGCTAGTTCTTTAAAGTTAGACACACCATATGACCTAACATTATCCCTCATAAGTGTGTACCCAAGTGAAATGAAAGTTTTGTTCATTCAAAAATCTGTACACAGATGTTTATTCATGATAAACGCAAACTGGAAAGAATACATGTGAGGTGCACACAGACAAATTGTAGTTCTTTCAACTCAGTAATAAAAAGAAACGAACTATCAGTACATAGCAACACAGGTAAATCTCAAATGCCTTATATCACATTAAAAACAAGTTGAGCTCAAAAATAAAATCCCATTTGTATGGCAATTCAGAAAAGGCAAGATTTTAGAAACAGAAAACATAATAATGGTTGCCAGGGGTCTGGTGTGGGGGAAAGGTTGACTACAAAGGGACATGTATATATTGCTGGGGGTGATGGAATGGTTTTTCTTTTTACTGTGGTTGTAGTTACATAACGGTCTTAGCATTTGCAAAGTTTCACAGAACTGTTCAACAATATGGGTGATTTTCTCTACATGTAAAGTGTACCTAAAAGAAATGAAAAAAATGAGGGCCAGAGCATGAGAAATTTTACTTTAATAGGAAATATAAATATTCCACAGAGCAGAGAAAAGACAACTCAGATGCACTCTCATTCCAGAGTCAGCTGGTGATTATTTCTTGGTAGTCAAATCTGGTGAATATATCTTAAAATTAGAAAAACCTGAAATCCTTGAACCAGGCAATTCTACTTCTGGGAAATATATTTTTCTGACATCATAAACACGTGTACACTGGAGAGTAAGACCTGAAGGGGGTGTGGTCCATTTGTTCTCCCCAGATTGGGGACAAGCAGGAATGCCATCCTGCTTGGTGACTGGTGAGCCAGATGCCAGAGCTGCCCTCACCCTATCCTATTGGGCTTCACACCTGTCATCATGCCCTCTGGTCAGTCTTCCAGTTGCAAATGAACTTTCTCTGGCCTGACCCAACAAATAATGCCTGATGGGGTATTTCCCTGATGGGGTAACTTTAAGGCATCCTTTCTGCAATGATTCCCAGAACCCCTCACTAGGATTATCCTTCTGTGGTCAAAGGTAGTGATTGACCAGATAGCAAATCCATTATTTACTTCCTTGATTCTCCACTACTCCATTCTCTACTTTTGGATCATGTCTCAAAGAAGGTGATTTTGTTTGAAACCTCGTCTTGGGTTATTGCTTTGGGGAAAACTGAACCCAGGTGGTGGGTTCCTGAATGAAGAGCAGTGGTGACATCAGTGATGGGATTTGGGTCAACAGCACTAGTGATGGAACCAGAGGGAAGGTCAGTTGTTCTTGAGAAATGTGGGGCTTGAACAATGGGGAGGGGCAGATTCTTCCATGAGGTGTGAGTTCACGCCACTGAAGTAGAAATTATTGCTTTTATTAGGATCTCCACTTTGCTTACGCTGCTATTCAATGGGACATAAACACACCCCATATTAGGGATTTAAAAGCCCAACTTTAAAAAAGACTAAGTCAGCCAAATTGACAGGAATCCCAAAGGTGCACTTTCTCAAACATCATCACTCTCTGCTCAGAGATTTAAATTTCACAAATGGAATCTGTAGTCTGTGAACTCCTGCTGTTTAAGTTGGATATTAATAATTTGTGCCCTCTCTACTACCAAAAAGAGAGTTCTGAGAAATTACTGCTTATGTTGTGAATTTTAGAACATCCTGGGTCAATTCATCTTCTGAAGTTACCTGGTCAGAGCAATTGCTGTAGGCAACATCAGATTTTTAAGTTTTCATGGTCCACACTAGGTTGGCACCAAAGCCAAGACATGAGCTTCAAGCATAGCTGGGGCTACTAGCTTCTGTTTTTTCCCCCACAAACAGCAAATGATGTTGAATGAGTTCTAGCTAATTCTATGTATTTGGAAGATCATCCTGTCTGGTAGGTGATACTGGTCTAGAGAGCCCTTAAAGACAGTTCTGAGTCTCTGTGTTCTCACCACCAACAACATTGGCGTGTGAAGCATAGTAAAGGGCAAGCAGTGGGGCTGGATCTGTTATTGCTGAGCCTCTTGTCATGCTGGTCCTACATCACATTGGACTAGCTTCTCCAAGACACAGCCTATAGGGCGATCCACTAATACCATTAACTGGTTGGCTTGACTATCGATTGATAGGTGTTTTTATAGGTATGAGGGAGGGTGGCAAATAATGAAAGTCAGCATTTCAGTTTATTCATAAACTGCAGAAATAACTTATCTCCTCCTGAGAGATGGTTTTTAAAAGAAAATTCTGTATTATTATAGTAGACAATTTTTGTGATTATTATGTTGACCCAATAACTCATCCAGGTGTTGCTCATCTGATAATATGATGGTTTGAAATAGATTCTTACATGTAGCCTGAGTGGTCAAAGATTCTGATGAGAAAGTCACATTCATTTTTGCACAATGAGTTGCAACAGAAGCATTTCTTGATATATATCTCTTTTGGTAGAAATCAATATATATTTACCCATCTATTTAGTTTGAGAAATGATGTAAGTTCTTGTTACCAGCAGTCTTGAATAAATATTAGAGCCGTAAAATTTAAAGGTGTGCATGACCTCTATATTGCATAAACTAAAACTTCCAGAAAAACCGAGACCTCTAAGAAAGGTCACTTGGCGTTGGTTCTATTGGAACAGAGAGAAGCCTATGGTTGCTCAATCTTAGCAACTCGCCTTTGAGAACTTTTTGTTACCCCTTAATTACAAGTTAATTACAAGTTTTTTGCATATAAAAAAATCTGGATATTGTTTCATCCCTGGACATCAGCCAACCCCGTTGCAGAGCAGGGTAAAAGTGGTTGGTACCCAGTTGTAAAAATTCAGATGGGTTTGGGGTGACGCACACAGAAACCTCAGAAACACAGGCTTCTTGGGGACGGAGAATGTTAAGGGAGGATAGGAAGAATGAGGGTTGAGGTAAAAAACAGGACTCTGGGATAGGGGTTGCCAGACTTGGTAGAGTCCAGATATGAGGAGAGTCCAGCACAGCAGAGTTGGTAGGTGGTACTCGAGGTGGGAATGCTGTGTCCACTGGATCTGAGTCCACTCACCAGGCTTACTAACTCCTGCTGAGGCCACAGTGTACAGGCCATTTGGTTATTCTCTAGGACAAGGGTGGTGGGTCCTCAGCAGCTTCAGGGATCAGGCCAAGAAGGCAGGAGCTTAAGGATCAGGCTTATGGACAACAGCGAGTGGAAATCTGGCCCAACATGACGGAGATGAGTGCAAGACTAAAGCAGGGAGTCCTTCAGTGGACAGAGGACCAACTGCAGCAGATACTGGATTTGTGACTTAGCAGGAGTCATTCTGACTATCCACGCTGGGGTTGGGCTATTGAGATATTTTCACCGTCAAGTATGCCTTAACTGGCCAAGGGCTGTGCCTTCCATCTTATAATGCAGCTTTCTCACAAGAAGTCCACACCTGACCCAGACGCATGTCAGAGAGTCTAATAAAGCGAGATAGCAGGGTTTGTGCCCCTCACTTGCCATAACTGTTGTCCAGACTGTTCTTCCCTCAGATGGCCTCTTGGCTCTTTCCTTCATTCCATTCCAGTTTCTACACAAATGATGCTCTTAAGAAAAAGTTTTACTAGCCTCTTTGTCTGGAGATTTTTTTCTGTTGTAGCACATATAATTTCTTAATATTATATCATCTCTTTAATGTACACTGTCTGTTTCCTAACAACAAAAACAGCACAATGGAAATAGAACCAAGTTTGCCATCATAGCCAGTGCAAAGAAGTGCTCAAGAAAGTTTTGTTGAATGAAGGAATGAACACAAGAACAAACTATACTAGTGCCCATCACAGGGAGTGAGTGTTGTGATGTTTACCACCAGCCCTCGTATGGCATGATCAACATAGTTCAATGACTGTGGCTACCTAAATTTGCCAAGGGTCCTACAAGGGGACTGCAGGGCTCCCAAAACCTTGGGGTTGCTGAATGTTGATGAAGAGAAGTTTTCAGTGCACAGAAAATCTTTTCTCTACATGGTTCTCTCCACTACTGGTCCTCCTTATCTCCTCTGGAAAACAGCAGCCCTGACTGAGCTCAGTCTCCCTACCCCAACCTCTATCAAGGGTCAGAGATTGGCAGACTCTGGGGCAAGTTGCAACCTTGGGAACATCCTGGGAACTGCATCAAGAGAAGACAAAACCTTCTGATTTGTATTCAAGAAGACATTGCACTGTTGAAAAGGGAGGAATTCATGACCAGGATAGATTGCTTTCTGATGAAAAACATGAATTCCTAAATTTTGAAAAACATCCAGGACATCATGGATGTATTGTGGATAAGGCAGAAAAGAGACTCATTGATTTTGAAAGATGGTTTGATAAATTATCTGATTATTCCAAAATGTAAAAAGATTTCCTATAAATGTAAAAAGATTGAGATAATGAGCAAAAAGATGAGTCATGAAAAATTGATTCAGGAGGTGTAATAAAAGCCATTTTCATGAACTGAAAAAACTAGACTCTTTAGATTAAAGGAACTTAGCAAATAGAAAAATTAATATAAAGGAACATACACTTAGAAATATCCGTTAAGTTTCTTAAAAAACTAAAAATCAGGAAAAAGGAGCTAGCAAGTAACCAAGTAAATAAAACAAGCAAAATGATGGAGTTGACAGTATAGTTCTTCTGACCAAAGGAACACGGGATTATGTCATGGATAGCAACTAAACTATTCTGAATCCAGACAGTCCCCAGAACTGTCCAGCCAGACAAGGTATAGAAGGGATGTAACCTCTCCCTTTAAGTCGGTGTTCTCAAAAAGCAGTGCAGTGATCTTAGAAACAAATCACAATAAAGAACTCTCAATTATGAGGAAAATACAATACAAAAGAAGTGTGGTGAGCAATATAAATTGTTGTGTCGATGATTAATTAAATATAATGCTAAATATAAAAAAATACTGAATTTTTGTAAGGAAATGCAAAAGTGAAAATAATCATGAAAGGAAAAGATTCATGATCTAATAATAATAACTAGGGATTAAAGGTTATACCAATATAACTAGGGAAGTAGGAGGGTGGATATTGGTGGGAAAGACATGAAAGTACACTAGATCTCTCTTTCCATGAAGGAGGTTAAAGGTTCTATATTCTTCTTGACCCTGGTTCAAAAAATAAAGGATCGAATCTTTTTTGAAGTGTAAGGGTAACCATTAACCCAGTAAAAATAGCATTCACAATTTCCCAATCACTTGGGTAAAAAGAACAAATGAGCTAAACATTTGGCAAAAAATAGGAAGAAAAGAAGCAAAGAGGCATAAAAAGACCCAAACAGACTGCACAAAGATAAAAGCAGTAAAACCAACCACATCAATCTTCACAACAAATGTGATGACAAATAAAACAAAAGCAAGAAGTCCCAGACTGGATCCAAATATAAGTTATTTATAGGAGATGTATCTAAAATAATGACAGAGAAATTAAGTTAGTAAGTAAATACATATATACACAAATGGACCTGCAAGAATACATCAGCGTGAGACCCACAAATAAAGAATGGAGTCTGTTTATATTGTCCGCTGGGCAAGGAAGCCTTCTTACTGTCCATTATTCCTCTTAGCAAGAGCATCATATTTATGGGCAAGACAGATATATTGATGAGCCACCAGGGTGGTTTTCAGGGCCCAAGGGCAAGCTTAAGCCTCAGAAGAAGCTCACTAAACTGCTGTGCAAAGCCCAGGAGAGGACTTAAATTGTGACCTCAGAGGGAAGAGGAGAGAAGAAAAGGAACTGGCAGGAAGCTAGTGGACTACGGTTTAACAATCTCTCTGTATTCCCTGCAAGGTCAGTGAGGTCAACTCGATGCCTGTTAAACCCTGGGCATCAGTGAGCCTTCTTGGAAATGGGTAAAGAGCTTAGTTTGGGTTGATGAAGGCTGAAGTATTGAAAGCAAACCCTAGGCACAGAGGGGACAAAAAGGAGGTCCCTGGTACTGCAACAATATTGAGGAGGTCTTTATAGTTTTCCAAAGAGCCCAAGTCTGGGATATTAGCTCTGTTTCACTGATAGTGAATTACATCACTAAATGTACAGACAAGTGCAGATTTGGGGAATGCACAAACCAGACCGCAGGGCAAGTTGAAGATTGGGATGTAACAAATGAAGGCAATAATTGCAACAACAGCATTCAGTCCCAGGGATGTGGAGCACATAACCACTTGGCAGGACTTATGTGGCAGCTGTACTCGGGACATGGGAGGCCCTCCATAAAAGACTGACATTGAGGTGGGACTCTGTCCTCAGCTGAAATAAGTGCACAGTAGACAATGCTAATGTTCTGTTCAAATCATGTCTCTTTCCGCCTTTTGTGCATTCCTTTGTCTCTGGTGCGTTTTCATCATCAATAGCCAGTGTCTGCAGCATTTTTCCGGAAGATTCTATCAGGTTGCTGGAGCATACCCGCAGGAAAGACTGGAGGTTCTGCCCTTAGCCAATGACTAGGGTCCCGAGACAATGACACATGGGTGTGGAAGGACTCAAATTCTTTCCTTTTTTCTGCTCTCCAGAGCAAATATTATACCTCAGAGCTCCCACAAGGAATCTAGCTGAAAGTGTCTTCTGTGAGACCTTGCCTGAGCCCACAGGTCAGGAACAGTGCTATTACCCCCTAACCATACTGGAAAATATATACCAATATTAGCACACAGGTTAACAAAAGAGAAATTAAAGCAAGCTAGAGGAAATTTCTTGTATGTGAAGTGGGTATAATATCCCTCAAGGGTAAAGTATGATAACTTAAAGACATAAACTCTAAAGTAATAAAGCAAAGACATACCTAATAAGTCAAAAAAAAAAAAGATAAAGTGGAAACATAAAAAAATCTAAAGTGATCAAATAAAGGTAAGAAAAGGAAACTGATAAAATAAAACAGCAAGAGTATAGGTTTGCAATGAATGATAATATAACAATAGTCTGTAAAATTTAGATATTCTAAACAGTCATTAGGTAGAGATGATTAGACTGGATTAAAAAAAGAAGAAACAAATAAATTCTGTATTAAATAAATATACTTTAAGTTTAAAGATAAGAAAAGGTTAAAACTGAAAGGTTGGAAAAGTTATATCTTGCTGCTGCTTTCAATCACCTCCCCCGAAAAGGAGGGATTAGCTCTATTAAAAGTGGGATAAAGTATATTTGAGAGCAAAAAATATTGATAATGATAAAAGAGTAATCCAGGGAGGTGATGAAGTCAAAATAAAAGGTGTGGTGTATATACACAATGGAATACTACTCAATGGGAAAAATCTTATCATGTATGGCAACATGGATAGAACTGAAAGAGCTTATACTGTGTGAAAAGGCAGGGGAAAGACATACACTAGATGCTTTCACTTAGATATGAGAATGAAAAAATAAAGCAAAGAAACAGACAACACTAGACCAAAACAACCCCTGGAAATCTAACTACAGAATTACTGCAGTAAGGGGATGTGAGGTAGAAGAGGAAGAGAATATGTGGTGTACCTGGGGAAGTCTGTCCCCCGCAGGGAGCGCCTCCACCGCCAACAACTGGGACTTGGATTCCCAAACCCAGATACCAAAACTTTACAGCACAGAACCAACAACACTTGACAGACACCAGAAAGGATCCTGGAGAAGCGCACCACACATTTGCCCTACAAGTTCCTGATGTGCTCCACCTGACTATGCCTCAGTTACTTTTGGAGATCCAAGCAGCCTGGTCTGTTGCTGTCCAGGAGTGCAAGTCCGCACCCAGGGAAAAAAGGACATAGTTCCAGAAAAAGAAAAGACCAGTGGGCCAAACATGGACCAACAGCTTGCAGTGAGAGTTGTAGTGACTAGAGTGGGCAATGGGGAAAGGGGGTTAGGGTGGAAGGTAAGGGGAACAATACAGAAGCGAGGGTCAAACCTAAGGCAAATGACAACCATACAAACGTTGTATGAAACGTTTATATGAAATGTTGTATGAAAATTACAAAATAATTTTTTATATTTAAATAAATCATTTGATGTTTAAAATAAAATAAATTTTAAAAGAGAGAGAGAGAGAGAGAGAGAGAGAGAGAGAGAGAGAGAACATGTGTGGAGACCTTGAGTTCAGTGGTACTGAAATCTGGGCTGTTGCCCTTACCCTGCTGCCTTCTCAATGATCCCTCTTAAGTGAGTTGGTTCAGATAGTTCCGAGGTAACATGCAGCCCAGATAATCCTGATAATATAGCATTTAATACAGTCTAACAGGTTACAGTCATTTTTCCTGTCTCTGTCAGAATGAACCTGGTGGAGGCAGGGAGGTGGGGCCAGAACCCACAGGGAAGAAGGGCTTATTTTTCTCCAGCAATGGGTGGCGACACCTGCAACCCCAAAGGCTTTGCAGCAGGGGCATCGTGTCTCCTGTCACATACTAAAGACTCCACACATTCTTCAGAGAAGCTGTATCGAGAGCAGTGACTTGGGACCAGTACAAAGTCGTGGTTCCCAGGCCAGCTTTGGCATCTGCTAATGGTGTCAACTGGGGGGGATGTACTTGTCTGTCCTGGACCTCAGGTACCTCTGCGGAATGGAGCAATCATTTCTCCAACTGCTACCTAAGGACCCCCCTACACTACTGGTGCCCTTGAGCTTTGTTTATGAAAACCTATCAGCTGTTAAAGCCTTTCTTCTACTTTCTCTGCAGCATGGCTGGGCTATTAGATTTGGAACCTGGTGTTTGTTGAGGAATTTGTTTTATGTACATCCTTTGGCTCATTCCAATTCCAAGTACTTACATTCAGATGCCAAGACACCAATCCCTAAACCCCAAATCCACCCAAGCAGAATCTCATCTCTATGTCCAGCCCACAAGGAGGCTTTAGGCAGGAAAAAAAACAACTTAATTTAGGATTTGGGGGCTTTCATAAACAATACATTTAAAACACCTACCACCTGGTAGACACCCAAGGCACATCACTTTCCTTTTCTTTTTCTCTAGGGGAAGGATCGGGACAGAAACTGAGTGAGTCAAGTTGCCTATTACACTAAGCCTCCAGTTCGACCCTGCAAATCCAGATGTGGTCTGGATTGCTGCTCTCCAATATCATACTTGATGGGTAAAGTTGCAAAGTGCTCTCTGGGCTCTGCTGGGAGGATGAGAACTATTTTCAGTGGAGAGGAATTTAATCTCATTATCACCAGTGGTCCAGTGAGGGCCAGCAGTCCTGCCATAAGATTGCAGACCCCATCAGTTAGATAAGGTGCATCATTTCCGGGAGATGTAGGGTTGCTACTGCAAACTTATTTTTAGGAAGCTGCTTTTTCTGTTCAGAACATCCAACTGAAAATAGCTCTGAGCATTGTGGAGGCAGCACCTTGCTGAGTTCTGAACTGAAAGCTCAAGTCTGAAGATTTATAGCGCATATTTTAGCTCTAATTCCAGATTTTGTAATAATACAAAACATGTTGATAATAAATAGCAGCTACAAGAAGCTTGAGAATATGATGACCCAAATTCAATTCACACCTTTTATCCAGGAAGGATCAAAGTATCATGCTCCTAGAGACAGATAAGGAACAATTTCCTTCTCATCCCCTCCCAGATAAAAATGGATCATTTCATAGCATTTCTAGGCACACGTTGTCTCCTTTTTCTTCCTTGCTAACAAAATCCTAATTTTGTTTAGACCGCAAGTCATGAGAGTCAACAGTGGCAATCCATTCCCTTTTGCTTGTCATCAGTCTAGAGGTGGGCATGAGAGGAGGTGGGAAGATTTCAGGGCTTTCAGGTAATACAAAAAGAGGAAGGAAGAAGGGAGATCTTTATGCCATCTTTTCACTCTCACTTTTGAAGCTGATGTTAGTATATGATGCCTCAAGATGCAGCAATCATGCCCCAAAAGACCATGACCTGGGGAAGTTCACAGAAAGTGGAAGCATGGGTGCTCCTGGGGAACTTGTCAAGGTTGAAATTGGATTGTCTAGCTCTGAATTTTTTGACAATTAAAGGATAAGAGTCCTTGTCCTTTGAGCACACAAAAGCCAGCTTTTTGCAGTTTGTAGCTAAAATAATCTTAGAGATACATAGTCATTGGTGTCCCCCAGTGTCTATTCTCCCTATTTTCCTTGGTAACTAGAACTCTGTATCTTTTTAGGCATCTGGCCACTTGGATTAATCCTCCAGTCCCAGCTTGCCTTGCACCTAAGTAAGTGTGTCCTGTGATCATGAGCACAGCTGTGTCAGATGGCAGCTTCCAGGAACCAATCAAGTCTTAAACAAAGAATGTGCTTTGTCCCTTTGCCTTCATCCTTTCCTTTACTGAACTACTTGGAATGAAAATGTGAGGGCTGAAACATCACCCACCATCCTCATATGTAAAAATGGAGGTCTCACCGTAGGCAAGCACAGTGGCAAGGTGAGAGACCTTGGCCTATGAGTCTTCTGCAGGGAAGCACAGCCCTAGAAGAGTATCCTCTTCAAGATTTTAAAATGATAGACAAATCAGCACCTATAGCATTTAAGACATTATTATTTTGGTTCTCTGTTATGTAGCTTAATTGAATCCCAATCGGTACACAAAATGAGAAGCTGCTGAGACCTTACCCATTAATCACTGCAGCTGTCACACCTGGGTCATGGCAGCCCTCTAGCTTCTCAAAGAAAAGGAAGGAATTAACTGTAAGTTGCAGCTATTCACTTCTGCTGTTGCATAGTGAAAGCAGTTACAGATGATGTGTAAACAAAATGGTGTGACTGTCTTAATAAAAGTACTTGTAAAAACATAATAACTAAGATATGGAAACAACCAAAATGCCCTAAAACAGTGCATGGATCAAGAAGATGTGGTATATACACAATGGAATCCAAAAAGATAAACTCATGCCATTTTTGGCAACATGGAGCGAGCTGGAAGGGAATATGCTAAGTGAAATGTCACAAGGAAGAAGAACTATTAGGTGGCTAATCTTTTGGGGGATATATAGAGAAATTGAACAGAAGATCAGGTAAAAAAGAAAGCTTTTAGGCAAACCATAGATTTGAGGCATACAGCAGGGGAGGAGGATAACAGGGGGCCAAAACAGGGGAAGGAAGAGTATAAGGGATTATGGTGATGATCACAGGACCGATAGTGATGGTCACAGGAGCTTCGATGGTCAGAGAATTATAGGGATTACACATGTGGGGAGAAGTCAAATATTGTGCAAAAATGAATGATGACATAAGAAAATTTAAAAATAAATAAAAGTTAGAAAGTTTGTAAAAATAAATAAAACTTCATTTGTAAAAAGAGATAGAGGGCTGGATTAGCACTTGTAGGTCCACTGTTTGAGATGCCAAGGACTGTGTTAGGTGGTCATTTGTCGAGCATCTACAATGCACCTGACATTATCTAGATGCTTCACAGCCCTGCCTCTTGTTAATCTAACCGGAATCCCCCAAATCTTACGGGCAAGGATCTGCCCATGGAGACAGTAGGTAGCATGACAAGACTGAGTCAGTGACAGTGCTGCCTGTGGGCTCAGAACTGTGCCTCTAAAACCCATGCCCAGTTCAATGCATCCCTCTCTTATTTTCTGTGAATGAAATTTCTCTTCTATTTGCTGTCTGTGTTGTGCCTGTAAGACAGACCATGAGCGGGCACACCTGACCATGTTGTAGACACTCCCGCAGGGCCGGAAGAGAAGACTATGTCAGCAAAGCCCATGGAATGAGGCGCGAACACAAACATCGTCTCGTTTAACACATTTCCTGCAGACAGAACAGTCAGCTTCAAATTGTGGGTGGGAAAGGAAAGGAGAGACAATAGAAGGAAAAAAGAGAGGCATGAGGCGCTCAGGAATTCCACAGCAGAATAGCCTAATTATAGTGTCTCTTCTCCTGGGCCTGAGAACCCAGTGGGCAGGAAGTTAGAAATACCAAGCCTGCCAACAGGGATGTGCCATGTGCTGACCCCTGAATGATGGACTTTCTTTCTATGATCTTATTTAATCCCCACAAAATCCCCATGAGGTTGAACTCGCACCCCATGCCATTTTAGTGACACCAGAGGTTCAGAGTTGAGTAGATTGCATGAGGCCACCTGACTAGTGAGGGACAAAGCTGAGAATTAAACAGACATCTGTTTCACTCCCAAGCTCAAGTCCGCTCCCCGTGCCATGGCTTCCAGAGCCACTCTGGGGAAGAGAGCATCAGGGACTCTTGTGGGCGGCTTTGATCCTACGGGTGACACTGCTGATCTGAGTGTACATCCGCCCTCACGCTGCTTTCTCTACTCCTTTTTTATTAGGCAAAATATGCAGCAATGGAGAGAGCATATTAAATCCCTTGGAGTCAAATTCCAGCTCATCTACCAAGAATCATTTAAGGGTGCTTGGACTCTTAGGATCTCAGTCCTCCTTTAACAAAAATGGGAATAAAGACTGACCTCACCAGGTTGTTCAGGAATGAACTGTGAAAGTGAACGTGAACACTCTTCACACCTCATACATGGGATCTTAAGAGTTGCTGGTCTCCAATACTAGTAAACATCTGGGCAGCAGTGTGGCCTGTTTGCTACAGTGTCAAGTGTGTGATCTGGTTCTGCCCTTTACTGATATATGATCCAGGAAGTCACTAACTGACCAAGGCTTGGTTTTCTGTTTTGGAAAATGGAACAAGTATCCTACCTGCATCATGGGTTCTAGATAAGTAAGGGACTGTGCCTGATACAGTGCCAACCTCAATAAATGCAGTTATTATGTTTTGTGTCTCTCATATGCAGGTTTATCTATTGAGTTAATAAACAAGGGAAGGGGAAAGGAATATGAGGGGATGTGGAGTGGCTTCTATCCCTGCCTTGCTTTACAGAGCTGCCTGACAACATGCCCATCCTCAGAGCCAGTGGTGGATGGGGAGGAATCAGAGCTTGGAGGTAAGAAGGTTAAAGGGTCCTTCTGTTTTCCTTTATATTAAACATTATTTAAATAAGCTCCTCCCCTACCTCTCTTTAAGGTTTCCCAGTTCTCTTTTTTGTCAATTTTTTTTTTGTTTACAGATGGACAGATTTTTTCACATCATTGTATTCCTTGGGATTCTCCCACTACCATATCACCTATAACCAGTCCTCTTGATCTTTTGTGCTCATTCCTTCCATGATTTCTCCCTCCTCCCTTCCTATCCCTCCCAAGCTGGATGCTTTAGTTCTGTTGTCAGTATATTAGTTTTAACTTTTTCTTGACCTTTTGTTTGTTTTCCCTATATCCCACCCATAAGTGAGAGCATCCGGTTTTTGTCTTTTTCTGTCTGGTTTGTTTCCCCTAGCATGATTCCTTCTAGCAATATCCATGTTGCCACAAATGCATCAAGTGTGTCTTTTTTGAGTGCTGAGTAATATTGCATTGTGCAAATACATCATAACCTTTTCATCCATCTGTCTGTTTTTATATTCCCATTCTTAACAAAACCTCAGGGTACCAAGCACTTTCCATGAGTTCTAGAGAGGGACAGACCAAACCAGGACAGCCTGTGGGCTGAGAGCCTGTGTAGCTCACAGAGTTTTGTGAATTTACTTTCTGGGTTCTCATCTCTTCCCAGTTTTGGAAGAGCCGGATAGAGGAAGTTTTTCAGGGTTTTTGCTTCTCTGCCATTAACCTCTGTGACAGCACCTGTGGTGTTGTGCCCTCCACCATGATTGCACATGCCTGGCCCTATGGGTGTGCACATGTGTAAGTGAGCACACCTGGCCTGGGAGGCGATGAAAAGGGTGGTGTTGCCTTGGGGGAGATGAGGAGGAAGGGAAGAGAACTCAGGGAAGAAACTTGAGTGGCTCTTTCTTTGCTGGTCATTAAAAATCCAAAACAGATAATTTCAAGATTTTTCAACAGATAATTTCTACCTGCTACAACCAATATTGAATCTATCCCGAGGAGGATGGTTACATTAGGCCTTCCTTTCCTCAGTGAGCTTTCTTTCCCCAAACTTAGCATTGTGTGTTCACAATGAACTCTATACAGCATTTTTCAAGTTCAGTGGTCTCTACTCAACTCCCTCAAAGTTCTCTCTAATATCATCTAAACATTCTCCTAAAATGTTCACTTTAGTGTTAGTTGAATATAGTTATGAGAAACAAGTTCTCTTTTTTGGATGCAAATGTTTCTCTAAGTTGCATATTATCTGCAATAATCACTGCTAAGATGGGGTTGATAGGTAAATATCTCTGCTGGTAGAAAGAGGTGGTAGAGAAAGGGAGGTTATTGATGATTCAGCAGGGGGTGGTTGCCATAGGGTTGGGCCCCTTCCACCTCCAATTCCCTCCTCCCCTTCTCATACTCTGTGCTTCAAGTTTACTGAAAGTTAGTTTCAAATTTTTCTTGTCCGTTTGTTTGTTTTCCCTTTGTCCCTCATGTAAGTGAGACCATGCAATATTTCTCTTTTTCTTTCTGGCTTATTTCTGCCAGCATGTTTCCTTCTAGCTTCATCCATGTAACCACGAATGACATAAATTTGTCTTTTTTGATTGATGAAAAATATTTCATTGTGTACATATACCACAACTTCCTGTACATTCATCTATTTTGGAGCATTTGGATTGTTTCCCTATCCTGGCTATTGTAAATAATGCAGCAATAAACATCTGGGTACAGGTGTCTTTATGAATTAGAGTTTTTGTAACCTTTGGTCTGTGCCTCAGTTTCTGCATCAGTAAATAGTGTTAACAAATTCAAAACTGTTACTGGATTATGGTGGAACATGGGGAATGTCTTTTGTACTCTGTAAATAGAACTGCAAATGCAGTGCCATTGTCTTTGCCCAGCACTCAGCAACTGGCACCATTAACCTTACTTCATACTTTACATGGCAGCTCCAAGTGGTCAGCACCCACAAACCCATGCCTAGGGTTGTGGAAGCCTCTTCTGTGCAAAGACGCTCATCTCAGTGTGCTTTGGCACTTTCAAGTAAAAGCACTGAATTTTTCTTTCTCTTGAGTGACATAGGGATGTCAATTGGTGCATGTTTTGCATAATGGATAAGTATTAGGATTCTCTGATGTCAAAACCGAGAAAGGGAATACAAGGAACAGAGGAGGGCAATTCATAGTTCATAAAAGACTAAATACGCAAATCTTTCTTTCCTTTACTCAAAATAGTAAATGAGAAAAACAGCCTACTTCAAGTAGCCATCACCCCAGGGCCTTCACAATCTATTCTCCTTGACTGCGGTCTGAGAAGAGTTTTCCAACTGAAGCAGTGTCAGTTGCAGCCACTTGTGTGTGAGTGCCTGGAATTTATAGCTCTATGTGCCCTTTGGCCCAAGAGTACTGCATGGAAGCCTTGTCTACGTCTCTGTTGACTCTCTCTGCTTCCCTGACTTTTCTTTGCCCATTTCCTGTTCACCTCTGTCCTCAACTGTCTGCTCACCCTGACTCACAGGAAACCACAGTTAAGTCACCTGATGGTCTGAGTCACTAGCTCTTAGAGCATCTCTCTTTTAAAAAAAATAATAAAGGCAAAAATAAATGCCTCATGTCTACTACATTTTGCAATAAATTCCAGCTAAGCATTGTTTTATATGGTTAGTTCTGGGACCCCCTAACACATGTGTTATTTGACTCTATCTTTGGCAACTTTGCCCTAAGTAAATCATTTTAGCTCCTGACAAAAATCTTTCACTCTCTCCCTTTCCCCCTCCTCAGAGCAAAATGCCAGAGATCTTTATAGAGAACGTGCATGTTCCAAGCAGGTCCTGTGCAGAGAAATGAAGACATAGTGAGTTCCTGGTACACAGGGAATAGACCAGCAAGCTCTTGGGAACATGTGTGACAAGTTCATTGATAAGGCCACTGCACCCAGTCTGGAAATTGTCCTATACACCTTACAGGGTAAGGTGTAAGCAAGCCAGGTGGGTGGGAAAGAACTCGAAGGTTGATGATTCTCTGCTACTATCTTTTGTGGTCAACTGGAATGCTCTCTTAAACAGCAGGTTTCATCTCCCATAGGGCTAACTAAGGTTGTAAAACTCCTCTCAGTCACATGGGAGTGACCTGCTTATATTCTAGAAGGGGGTACAGAAGGAAGATGGAAGGGGGTGATTCTTTACCGAAGGTCCCCAGACCAATTAATGACTTTGTATTCCAATGTCCTTTTGACCAGACTAATCTTCTGGAGGATCCACTGCTAGGAAGGGAGCTCTCTCACATTAGCGTAGTGGGAAATGGTAGATGCAGGACAACAGACTTGTAGCCCATGCTTTTGCCACCCCCATGGCACATGCTCTCTGTCATGAAAGATTCCCACCACAGCTCTGGTAGGAAGTTCAGTGTGGACTCACATGACAATGTCTACCTCACCATGAAGCCAGACTCAGATCTGTCTCCAAAAGTAGGAGGCCACTCAGGCCTCATACAACACACCTGGAAGTGTGGGGAGCTATCCTCTACCAGTGGAAAAAAATAATGTGTAACCTCTCATCCTTTGGATGGAACACTCTAAAAGCATTCCAAAAAGACCCAGTGGAATTGAGGTTCCCTTAATGATAATATCAGAGATACAGTGACTTTTTCTCCTTCCCTGTCTTACTAACCTCCTTTCCTCTCTTACTCCTGTTCCTTGGGGTCTCCTCTCAAGCAAACCAGGTCTTGACTTAGATTCCACTTCGGTGGGGGGGGGGGGGTTCCAAATTAAGACAGGATTAGTATTAATATTTGAGGGTTTGAACTGAAAGTCATGTGAAGGCCTGGTATCAACCTTCTTGGAATGCCATCTCTGACTTTCTGGAATTGCTATCAATACCTACACCATAAAGAAGGACGTTTCTAAAATTAGTTTTGAAACCCCTCTGACCCACAGGAAATAGCTTTCGTTAAGCCAGGCTGGGCAATGGACTTAGTAATATAGAGAATACAGGAGGTCTGGTGGGGATCTTGATGGGGTGACTCAATTCAGCATGTAGGAAGGAATTCTAGTTTAACTCACTGGAAAGCTGCTGGATATTATTCCTTCCTCTGCATTTAATAAAACTCCACAGTAGTTGAAGGCTTGATTCCTGAGAAAAGACTGGAACAGAGGTGGTGTGTGAGTCAAAAAACTTGAATGGTGCTTTTTACATTCAGAAAAACACACTGAAAAATAACAGTGGAATTTTACACCTCAAAAAATTGAAATGTTAATAAACAATTTTTCATGTCTTTGCTATCACGATAACATGCTAAGGCTATGATGTGTGATGTAGGAAGGAAAAAAGATTATTTTGGGAAGAAGCATTCTTGAGATCCCTTTCATCCTCTGAGTGATGTTTGATCTTCATATACCCCATTGAAACTCTTTCAATTGTAGAAAGTAAATACATTGCAGATGGAGACTGAGACAAAGGTGTGGCAACTCCCACCCAAATACTTCAGAACACTCCCATTTTCTTTTCATTTTATCCCTTTCCTTAAAGGGCCAGCTACACAACAGCCATGTTCTGTGTGCTGGAAATTGAGCTAGACTTATAAAATGGTTACATATTTGCAGCTCACTTACAATACAAATATTTTACAAGGTATTGCATATTGACCAATTTTATAGAGTGAATTGGACTCTATTAAGCATGCAGTATGATCTTTGGAAGGGTTTTCACGTGGATTTATTCACATATTGGGGAAAAATTTGTCAAGCCATATGAATTGTCTTTTGGTTAAAAGACACAGTCATTAAAAAATATTGGGGTAAGTGTTGTTATAATACTTAGTTCAAACAGTTTTATATTTGGGAAAGTGGAATTTATTCATAGGGAGAAAACAATTATTTTCTTTAAGAAAATATTTTAATGATCCTCTGGTTTATAAATAAGTTCTCTCTTGTCAATATAATAAGAGAGAAATGACTCTGCTTCAATGATTTAATATTAAGAGGTTTTTGATTTTTCCCTTGTGAGCTGAAGTCAGGAATTAGAATACTAGTGGTAAGACATGCCCAAGGCAAGGATGGCCAGTTTTAAGTTACTTTTTGTCTTGTTTAATAATTCCCCTTTGTTATCCTCAAAGATTTAGTGAATCCTATTATTCACACAGCTCTGTATTAGTGTTGTCTTGGGGAAATTAAAAAAATGTAAAAAGCAGCTATATTGGTATCTAGACAAAGCAAGCCCAAGAAAACACAATAACCTACAGAAGTAGAGATTATATGGTCAGAAACCCCTAAGAAAAGTTGGCAGGAATTTAGACTTAGAAGAA
>PVHY01007173.1:0-69226 GCA_004024945.1 Uropsilus gracilis
ATAGAGCAATTTCTTAATGTTTTCTTCATTTTTCTGACATGACACTTTTGAAGATTTCACTTCAGCTATTTTGTATAATAACCCTCAGCTTGGGAATATCTGATACTTTCTCATGATTCACTTCAGCAATTTATGCACTTTTGGCAGGAGCATCTCATGTAACATTCTTTTTGCATCCTAGCACACAGTGCATGCTTTATTTCATTAGCAGTGATGCTAAAAAATGTGTTCATTTGATAAAGGTGGCTCTGTCAGACTTTTCTTCTTTTAGTAATTAATAATCACTTTGATGGGGAGATATGTGAAATATTTAAATTGTCATTTACTTATTCAACATTCAGTTTATTCATTTAGTTCTATCTATCAGTAAGTTCTGTCAGATTCCTATTTTACTCAATGAGTTATAATCCATTACTATGATTATTTTTCTGGTGCTCAAATTTTCCAAGATTAAACCTATGCTTTAAAACATCTTTTCTTTTCTGATCCTTTTGATTTCTTTCATAAATCTCTAAGCACTTTTTTTTTAACTTTCAAACACTATTGTTTGTTCCATTCTCATCTTTTTGTCCTAATCCTGAACTCTAGACATCTTTCAAAAAGAAGCCAGCATCTATCACCTGGATTATACTGAACTTCTTCTCTGATCTGTATGCTAACTGCAGTACAATTTTTCCTGCATGTGCATGTCAGAATTTCATCTTTCTTGGAGTTCAGTACTCCATGCGGGGGTTGCATCTGTGGAAATATTATCTTCACCGTATTGGTCTTTAAGATCTGACTCAGTTCCCCCTCAGCCACCATTCCCTGCAGTGGACACTCTCCCTTCTCCTCTTGGGCTGCTATTCTCTGTGCTACAGATGCCTCTTTGTCCAGATTCATCTATTGGCATGTAAAATTAGTCAGAGAAGAAGAAAGTTAAATTTCTAAAGATTGAAGTCAAATGTACAGCTCTATAATGATAAATATTAACTTTGTAAATTGTTTATTAGACAACAAAATTATGGGAGAAAAAACCTTTAATAAAAGGAACACAAATGAGAGAATTTCCTCCAAAATCTATTAGCATCCAGATGATGACAAATATATATTGCCATTCCTGACAGAGACCTAAAGAATTAATTACCTACCTAAATGGTTTAAGGGCATGTCAAAAATCAGCTTAACCAACTGAACTTTAATCTGACCCTCTCCAATTTTCCATATTTTACTCTCTTAGTTAATGATACTTCTGTTGAGCCAGTAATAACATCCAGAATCCTATTGATCAACCTTGCCAGTTTTTGCTTTCTTTATCTCAAATGAGTTCTATACACTGCCCCTTAGGTTATTATATATAAATATATAATTAAAACCTGTTTTATATTAATATGCTTATTTACTTTATATGTATACATACATATCTATACTACAGAATAGTATGTACACATGCTGCATGAATACATATGCACAAATATATTTTATATGTAAATATATATTCTATATCTATTCAGATCTCCCTCTCTCATCTGCCACTACTGTAGTCTGAGTTAGTCAACCCATTCCTTAGCTACTGAGATAATCTTCTGAGTATTCTCTCTGCACTGATTTGTGCTTGCTGCAATCTATTCTTTGCACTATGGTAGGGAGTTATTTTTAAAATGCAGTTGGATCATATGAAGCTTGTATGCTCCCTCTATCTTAGAACATATCAGTGTGTTTCCATGACTCATGGGAGTCTATATCTATCTATATCTATCACATCTATATCTATCTATATCTATATATCATCTATCTGTATATCTTTATCTATCTTCTGGATTTACAATATCAGCAGTGTGAGACTGACCTCTGTCTACATAACTTACTCCATCTCCCTTACAGGTTTTTTTTTCTCTCTGCATCATGTATACCAGCCTTTTCCCCTGTCAATTCTTTGAAAGTTCCCTGCTTTAATACAAACCCTTTCTCCAATGATCTTCCTTCTGCAAAAGTGCTCTTCCAATATGTCCACATAAACAACAATGTTTAGTTGAATTCTGCTCTTGCCTCGGGTCTTAGCTAACTCTTATTTTTTCAGAGTAGCATCTCAGGTAGTCTGGCACTGTCACTCAAATTTATTTTTCATTTTTCTGTGACCACAAAACTTTCTCATCATAGCTCTTCATTTATGACAAAAACAAAACAAAACAAAAACAAACCCAAAACATTATGTGTTTTGGATGAGTGTCTGGCCATACCTCCACTCCAGATTCTGAACTCTAAGACTATAAATATAATGGTTATTATTTCAATTACTATCATTTTCTTTGTTTAACATTGTATTTTGGCATATAGTAAACCTCTAATATAAATTTGTTGAAACAATTAAACAGATAATTAACACTACTACAGATGGTAGTCCATGAGATTTTTTTTTTCTTTCCCCTTTACTGTAAAATCATACCTTTGGAACTGTCTTTTCAATATACTTTATTGCTTTTCATTCTTAAGGTTTCCCCAGACTGGTTTTCTTTTATAAAGTCTTTCAAAGACTGAAGAACAACTATTTCTGCCCCTTTTCAGCTTGTAAAATTTGTCAAATATAAAAGGAGAATGTCATGGGAAAATTAGTAAAGATAAATACTATAATGTTTTAAATTAATATTACTATCAGCCTATCTTCAGTCTCTTAGTTGTGAAATGAATACAATTGGCAGACTTCAACATCAATATAACAGTATGCAGCTAACACATTCAATCAGCAGAGGAAGAGAAAAGATAGTTAACTAATAAAACAGAGCAAATCTCAAACTTTCTTATATTTTCATCTGTCAAGGGAGTTTAAGATGTGGATAATTCCTTAAAATCTCCCAGTGCTATCTGCTGTTTTTAAGATAGCAAATAATTGAATGACTGTGGTGACTTTAATAAAACCTTAGAATAAAATTTGTAGATGTCAAAATTTGACAGTTATTAACAAAGTCACTCTTTCGATCTATTGGGATGTTTGTTTTTTTCTGACAAAATCTATTATCAAAGTCAATGTTGCTAACTTTCTGCTGAGAGGTTGTGTGGGTGTGCTGTGAATGGGGCCCAGACGACTGGGCTAAGGGTAATTTCATGTTGCATTTTGTGTGGGCGATTGTCATTTTACTAAAGAACTTTGCCTATGTGACAGTATATTTCAGCTCTTTAATAAGTTATTCATCTCCATAATGTCTAATTGCAAAGGGTATAATTTTAAGTCAGCATGAGAAGCTCTGTGGCCAACAGAGTCCTTGGAATCAGAGAATCAAAGTAATTTTTCCTTGAGATAAGAGCAACATATCTCAATATGTTTCATTGGTTTTGCTTGTATTATGTGAGAAAAACATATTACCATGTTTTATTATAAATATCAAGGAAAATACAATTGATATGATTTTGTCATTTTACTCATACATAACATTGGCCAATGTAAAGAATAAGCTGGTGTAAAGAACAAGCCAAACTGCTTTTGAAATTCTTATTAGCATTAATGTGGAAAAATGAGGACTTTTATATTTACAACACTTTAACCAATTTGTATGTTATTATATGTTTGATGATTTCTTTTAAAATGGCACTAATATAATCTAGCACTACTATAATTCTTAGGATAAATAAATACATGAGATGCAATATGTGTTCTCAAATTTCTTGTCATTCTTGTAATCTGATAACAATCCAGACATTCAGATTCTGTTTCAGTCACTTCTGTATCAAATATTTAATTTTTCTGAAACCTAAATTTCTATAAAATGGAGACATTATTAATATTGTTCTATAGTGTTGTTGAGAGAATTACATGAGATAATTCATATTAAGTATATTCTATACTGTTTGAAATAAAGCAGGTACTCAATAAATAAATATCAGCCCAAATGTACAGTCTAATTATTGCTATCATTGCTTTCAGAATTACTGTTATTTACCAACTCTAAAATTTGAAATTTATGAAAATTGAAAGCACCCAAAGGAATGCAACTGTACACATCTATTTCATGAGTAAGTTTCTTATTAATTTCCTTTTTTGAGAGTTGATGAAAGCGTGAATTGAAGGAACACTAGAATCAACCATAGCTGAGTGGGTGTGACATTAGGGACTCTAGAAAAGCCAGATAGCCTTACAAAACCTTACCTAGAAGAAATTATATTGGAAGATGATTTATCAGCAAATACTACTGAGTGGAATAATAACTCATTAGTTGTTTAAGATGATGACGTTTAATGGATTTTTTTTAAACAAAGTCATGAGGTTTAAATTCATAGTATTTATTAGAAATTGATTAAGGAGTTGCTGATGTACCCTTGGTTTAATTAAAATGAAATTATTTTAATGCAAAGTATAGATCTAGTTCAGAACATTGACATAAAGTAAAGCATGACTTTGATGAAATTGACAATTAAAATAGTTACTTTGATAAGGCACAGATCAATATTTATATATCTGGTCTGATTTTAAGATTTGATATTTATGAATATCAAACCATGGTGTTTTGTAGGTCTCACCTCTTTTAAACTAAATTATCATCTGTAGAAATAAATCAATATATTTTTGTTAGTCACTTGTAGAATAACTAAAAATGTTGAGGTTTTCCTGACAAAAAATTTATTTTATATCACTCTAGCTACAAAACCATACTTTATTTTCTATATTGACATTTCTTTGATACTCCACTGTATTCATTAGTGTCTTTTAAATTTTCCTGAAGTTTCTTCTCAAGGAAGTGGTTAGATCATTATTGGAACTTTCTGAAAGCTTCATCAACTCTTCGAAGAAAAGTATTAATAGTTTTTTGAATGTTAAGATTTTTTTAATACTGAACTCGAAATTCTACTCTTGTTGTTGACCATTCCTAGTCTGGTGCATCATGGTTCTAACTTAAACCTAAAAATGTTCCCACATTGATAAAGATGCCTTAAATTAAACTTTCAATTCTCAACAATTCTGACCTTACATTCTTCTTGTGTAACAGTGACAATAATGTGAACCTCATGTTTTCCTGCTTTAGTAATCAATAAACTGCATTTTTAGGTTGTACTAGTAATACTCAGTGTTCCAGCTTTTGGCAGACTAATGTATTCAGATAGCCAGTGTTTAAAGAAAATCTGTATATTGAATAAGTCTGTAAGTGACTATAAACAGAATGTATCAGAGTTAAAATATTTTGTGACAGACTTGTTTTAAACAATAAAACTGAGATTGTACTACTGTAACTATCTTTAAGGAAGCATGATTAAAATTCATTGTGGGCAAAGAAAATTATAATATAAAATAATATAGACAGGGGAAATAAAGGCTATACATAAAGTTACATTGAGAGTACTCAATAAAATTTAGGGTGTGTTGCTTAATTAGAAATTCTGAGTATATTAATACCTGAATTTTATTTATCAAATTTCTTCTTTCTATCACTATTTCATATGTCATAGCTCCTGGAATAGCTTTTCTTAGCTGAAAATCTCAAGAATTCAATACTCAAAATTTTAGATTTAAGTTAAACCTCCCTTCTTTTAGAGAGAGTATTTTCCTGAATTTACAACATTGCTTTAGATGCTTCTTTTCTATATGCTACTTTGATCCAGAATATTTACAGTGTTTAGTGATTCAAGGCATAATTACAACCCCCACCCTTCTCTACTGCCTGGGAAGAAATAAAAAAGACAGCATAGGGGATGTAGCCTTATAACTGATAATTGCTAAGTTGAGCATGTGTTTTAGTGTAAGAGTCAAATAAACTGCTAACTAGGTTGTATAATTAGCAACAATAAGTCACCTAATCACAGGCAACTCTAAACCAGAATATCAGTACATATGATCTGTTTTATTGGGTGGAGGAGTAGAGGAAAGCTGGGCTTCTTCCAACTAAGAAAAAAATGAGTGTAGTTGAGCTGAACATATTCAATCTTTTCTTAAAATTTGTCCATTAGATTAAGACTCTCATTTCCTCCTGTGAAGGAGTATAAGGGCACAGAGAGGCCAGAAACTTTCCTGATTGAGTTCCTGCCACCATGATGGAAACACAGGTAGTGAGAAAGAGGCATTTCACTATCATGTACCCAGTTATAGTGTTGCCATATTTCTCATTTACTTGTAAATTCTTTAAAGGGTCAGCCATTCCCCATTATAACCTTATATGAAATTTGTTGAGTATATATTTGACAAAATAAAATTCTGACATTGCTTTAGTTGCACTTACTATTTTGCTTCTTATATGTATTTCCCCTTATTACAATTAAATCTTCAAAACCTCAAAAATATGAAGTGCTTATTTGAAGGATATGAAACTGCAAGCAAAGCTGGGAAGCTTCAATTTTTTCATAAATGTTGATTGAAAACACAAAGAAGCAGATTCTACTGTAGGGTTTTTCCTTTACAGTTTATCAGTGAATATTGAGATGAAGTGGGCTGTAGAAACAACAGTTAGAAAGCAATGGAAAATGAAGGAGAATGGCTTTTTCTCGTATACAAAGGATGGTTGAGGATGGTTTACCTTTCCAAAGGGATTTCATTTTTCATTTTTTGATGTTCATGATCCTACTTTGGATGCTAGTTTACAAGCCTATCCTTTGTTGAATGGCAGGTCTATATGCTTAGTTCACAACTGGCTCACAGGGAAAATATTGGGATGATAGGAATATTCTGTTCCAAGGCCAGGAATAAAATATGTTCAAGAAAATGTTCCAGAAATAAAATGAATCATACGATCCTATATTGAAATAACTGACAATATTTTGCTATTTGAAATATTCTTTCATCTGATAATTGTGTCCTTTAAGACTTGTGTTAATAGTATTCTATATTATGAATTTAAAAGGGTTTTAGTGAGTTGCCTTGTGAAACTGCCACATGGAAAATGTTTACCATTTTAAACATTGACCAATTAAGCTTTTGGAATTTATTCTCTAATTAAGTACTGATGGCTGTAGTACTTTCCACTTTTTTCTTGTTTTCTTTTACATGATGAAAGTTATTTTATGGTTTTAAGTATTTTTTTAAAAAAGTATTTGTTGTAAAACCTTGAAGACTTTCTGGATGTACCTTTTGCTTTCCAGAGAAAGCAAGCACATACATTTCATAATTCAATGACAGCAACTTTTTTTATGGGGGAAGCAATGCCCTTTCATTATATGTTTTAGGTTATGCAAGAAAGTATATAAATTTATCCATATACCCCTCCATTTTTTGGGTGTACCATCAATGCAGTTATATCTCTTCTGTAAGTCATTTCTTTTTTGGTAGAGTTGCTAATCTAGAAAGAACAGCATATTCGTTCAATCAGACATGTTTATTATGTCACTTAATGAGACATGCTTTGACTTGAAGATTGGATTCCATGCTTTTCCTCTTTCACTCTGGTGAACAAAATGGAGATCCCTTCCTTTCCACTTTTGATGTAGTAGCTCACCCTGATGCCTTAAATTTGCAGATGTCTTAAATTCCTTCAAGATTATGATTCTTCAGCAGAAGGTTTATTGTAAATAATGAATTTGGAAGCAGTATAGGTAGAGGGAGAGCGAAAGTTAGATATAACTGTCACAGACACTTTACCTGATCTGTGTATGTGTGAGTCAGAAATGGCTCTTCAGAGTTGTCTGCATCCACAGTAATGTGTCTGGATCTGTGCACTTCCATTTTTGTTAATTACTGTGCTATCACTCTGGGGAGAAGACACAATATTGATCAAGATAGCTCCCCTTGGCCAAGAGGAACTAGGCCCTGGTGAACTCTTCACCATGTACTTTATTTACAGTGAGTGGAGGTAAGTTCTGATTGGAGAATTCTGGGCGCACAACACATATTCCAGTATATTCATTCTACTAGAGGTGAGTGGCCATTCTTCTGTCTCATTTTCCAGTATGAATAGATCAGTATATTAAGTCTGGCATGTTTTCTCACAACTTTTGTTAAATAGGCTTTCTTTCTGCCCTCAAAATCAGTTTTTTTAAAAAAAATTATTTATATATAAATTTCACATCTTTGTAATCCTGAAGATTCACGCCCCCAACCTCCCAGACTGTTTCCCCGTTACCCCCCTGCCCCAAGTTGTGTGCTTTAGTTTGGTGGTTAGCTTGTTTTGACTTTTCCTCATGGCTTTTGTTTATTTTTTTCCTATATCCCATATATTAGCAAAGCCATTTGGTTTCTCTCTTTTTCTTTTTGAGTTGTTTCTGCTAATATAATTTCTTCTAAGTACATCTATGTTATCATAAAATCATCAACTTTGTCATTTTTAATTGATGAGTATGTTTCCATTGTGTATCTATACCACATTTTTTTATCGTCATCTGTTTTGGGACATTTAGGTTGCTTCCAATCCTTGCAATTATAAATAGTGCTGCAGTAAACATCTGAGGACAGGTGTCCCTTTGTACCCACATTGAGGTCTCTTTTGGGTAGATTCCCAAGAGAGCAATTGCTGGGTCAAATAGTTCCATTTTCATTAATTTGAGGGTCCTCCACACATAAATCTAGTCATTTCTCATTGTATAAAGTTAAGCATGAGGATGACAAGATTTAGCCAGAGTAGAAAAGATTATATCCAAGTCAAACCAAGTCATGTTCCCAAATTCATCCCTTTAGGAAGTATTAGACCAGGGGTTATATGGTAGTTTTCAGAAAAAAAATGTAATCAAAAATCCATTTCACATTTAGATAGTGGTGCTTCTATATATTCAAGGGTTATTGGAAGGCAATTGATAGTTTCAGTGTCATTTTAACATAGTAATATGTAATTGTGATAATTTTATCAGTATTTTGATATTTTCAGCAAAGCAGGCAGATTAAAAATCAGGGGCCTGGAATCATAGTTTCTGAATTTGAATTATGATATCCACATGGTAGCAATATGAACTTTAAATTTATTGTATGTTTTGGATATATTTGACATATGATATTGATATTAACATATGATTAAAAGATTAGTTTCATATATGTCATTCTATTTATATAGTTGTTTATGTGGTAAAATTATCATCACAAAAATCTAGTTAGCTTCCCATTATCACACATAGTTATTCTTTTTTCCTTGTAGCAAGAACTTTTAAGATATGCTCTCTTAACAACCTATGAATATACACTCTGAATATGCACTATGGTTTTAATAACTATGCACTATTGTATTATTAACTTAGTCAACTGTGTTGTTACAGTAGGACTTATAGGAATGTAAGGTACTTATTTGGATGTTATAGAAAGTTCCAATGACATATTTTAATGCTGGAACATTGTATTTTTTGATCTTCTTCACCCATTTCACCTATTGCCCACTCCTCTGCTTCTGGCAGACACAACTTTGTCCTCTATACATATAAGTCTGTTTTAATTTTTTAATTTACATATAAATGGACATGCAGTATTTGCCTTTTTTCTTGTTTACTAGCTTTAAATGAGCATGAAACAATATCTGTTTCATAGAAAGGTTTAAGGGTAAACCAAAATTGTCCATGTGACATAGTAACTGATACATAGCTCCTGGCACATTGTAGTTCAATAAATATTCACTATTATCATTTTTAGAATTACTTGCTATTGCTACAGTATGGTTACAGAGCAACCACAAAATTTCCATGGCATGCAGCCACAGTCATTTTATGTAGCACACACAGTTCTCTGTTGCCTGGTGGTTGGTGAGTGTAGCTAAGGCTGGACTTGGCAGAGAGAAGCCCCTCTTTTTGGATGGGTCGCCTCAATAATTTCAGTGTTGCTTATCAGCAATCCTAAACACTCTGCTCTGTCTCTTCTGATAGCTCCATTCCTGCTCAACTCAGCCTGCTGTCCTTCCATATTCACTGCCTGTGCTTCTGTAACCCCTGACACTGCATCATGCTGACCTTCCTGTCGTATTAACAGTTTTCTTCCAGTCTTCAAACTGTTCTTCTTGTGTCACTTTCTCTTGGTGAGAGAAATTCCTCTCTGTTCAAATCTTCCTTTAAAATTTTTTGATGACAAGTTCAGGCAGTATATTCTTTAGATTTTTTTTTTTTATCTTTTTTCAAGATAATTGTTCTCGACCTATGACTCAATAGCTTTTTATGATTTGACATTTTCTACTTCTGTTTACTTCTTTTCAAGTTAGCACCTCGAATTCTACACAGTGCCTGCCAGCAGCAGAGTTCCAAATCCACTCCCATTCTTTATGGCACGTTTGACCTTGCAGTTTCTTAGAACTCCCTTGTAGGCTTCCATAATTGGACATCATTCTTCATTTCCCACTTCTCAGGTTCCTCCTCAGCCTCATGTATTGGAAATTTTCTTTCTCTCACACCATAAATTATAGGCATTCTTTAAAAGTTTTGTCCTTTGCTTTCAACTCAATAGCTACCTCTTGATAATATAATTTGCTTCCACATGTTAAATTATTACTTCTAGTGAATGAACCTCAACTTTGTTTTCCACATGGGCTGCCTTACTAAAATGCAGTGCTGAACTTTCAACAGTCTTCTAGTAGACTGCCTTTACAGAGGAAGTGGCATTTGAGCTTTTTTTTTAAAAGATGAATCAGATAGCAGCATTCTTGTCACTTTTACATGTTTACTGTCTGCAAGATGCCTGAACTGTAACTGTCCAGAAAAGCTGTTTACCAACCCATGTTAAAGCAGTGACACTATAAAATGTTCCTCCCCTTGTGCACCAATATCTCAAGAAAGAAACCTGCTTAATTCTATGATCTGAGTTTACTTCTTTGCACTGAGTCTTGATATCAACCTTCAGATATGCTTTTGGACGTTTCCTTTCTTCTTGCACCCATTCTCACTAAAGAGATTTCAGTTCCCACTTGTCTCATGCCCTAAAACTTCTGACAAGGACCAGTTCCTGAAAACCAGTGATATTCAGAATCTGAGACTCTTTCTTGCTTGGGTGGTACATTCAGAGAATTCTGGGAGTAAGATCAGTAGGTAAGCAACTGTAGGGCCATGAGGTAGATATTATTAAGGAATTTCATAGTAGCACAGGAACTTAAAATAATTCCTTAAAGTGTGCTAACTTTTTCCAGATATCTTTGAAAATTTCATCCTTTTTTTTTTTGGCTTTTGTTTTGTTTTTGCATAAATGTCCCCACTTCTTTTCTTTTGCCTCTGTCTTTGGTATCCTAAAAGAGATATGCACGAGTATCACTGAGAATGTCTGTATTTAACTATGAAATTTTACAAGTCTATCCTTGACAAAATGTGTGGCTAGAGGTGATGGTAACTTCCCTCACATCTCCTGGGCACTGAAGCACTGAGAATGAGTCAATCTTAACATCAGTTGTAGAAAACATGCACACTTGTGTGTGTCAGTAGTTAAAGGTTTGAGTGCAAGAAGAATATTTTTGTTTCTATGACCAGAAAGTAAACTGACTCTGAGTTTGCTACTGGCTATATGGAGTTTTAATCAGTTGCACAAATGTTAGTAAAGACAACTTTATGTCTTAGGAGACTGTAATGGAAAATAAAATCAACCAGATCCAGTGTTCAAAATAAAGAACATACTAGTGAAATGATTGGGCAGAAGAGCCTAGAATGACTGTGCATTTAAATGGTCATGAACTGGACAATTGAAGTTCCTATTGTTTAGGAGCCAACAGCAAGAGAACTAGACTAGGGTTCAAATAAGAAAATTTTATTTATTTTTTAGTGTATGGGTTTTCTTATGATTTCAGCATTAAAATAAGTAACTAGATTTGTTGGTTCAGTCTCAGAATTGCTTTCAATTGAATTTACTAACATATTTTTGTTCATAAATTTTTTCCATTGTTATTTTGTAATAAGAGTATAGTTTTATAGGCTAAGTGTATATTTTATCTATAAATGGTAATGGTAACTATCAAAATACATTTTAAAAGCTTACTGGTCAAAATATCATATGTAAAATATAAAAGGAATTGTACTAATTTATAAAGACTGACTACAGTTGTTGAACCATAAAGACTTTATAATAATGAAGACAAAGGATAAAAAAAGATATCATTAGTTGCAAATAAGAAATACGGCAGATAAACTACAGCTTTCCACAAGCATAGTATTAGCGGATCTAGAGTTACTGGTGTAAAGTTGATATCTTTGTTGAAAGTAGACTTGCCACAATCTTTAAAGCTTTAAAAGTGTAAATCAATCTCAGTATTTATACAAATTTAGAAGCAGAAAAAGATCATAAAATGCTCTATTCTAAGGAGAATGTGGCCTATTTAATTTTTAAAATAATTATGAGCTATTTAGAGGAAGAAGCAGTTTTGGAATGTAATTAGTAAGACAATACTGACAAGAAGGATGTGGTAAAACAGAGTTCACATGCTCCAAAATGTGTAAGAAAATGTAGTTTTCCCTAATAAGCAATTTAATACTGTACTGGATTCACTTAACAAAAGAAACCTAATTGGGTGCATTACCATAATTCTTCATATTTATTAAAGGAATTAAAACATTAGCACTCTGTTTAACAAATAAAATTAACATTTTCTTTCATTCCTTAGTGTGTTTTAAGACTCTCAAGGATAGTTGTGAAATATTTTAAAGGCTATGTCAATGACTGGAGACAGCAGAAATAGAAAGAAATAGAAAGCCTGGCATGCATATTTATTCAACACATTGACCGTACTCTAAAAAAAAAAGAAATTAGATTTTACTTTGAATTGTTGGGAGCCAATAGATTGTAATTAAACCCAAGCAATGTTAGAGGTGGACATCACTTATCACTTGATTTGAACTTATGGACATTTGGCAAATTATAAACTCTACCTAAGTCACCATTTCTTCATCTGCCAGATGAAGGAACTAATACCCAATTGTTGGTGTTGTGGTGCTCCAAGGAACGTCAAATATTAAGCACCTGTTTCACAACATGCTCAATAAATCTATTCTATTTTTTTCTTATAAATAAAGCAAACCACAATTGATTTGTAGTATTGCTACTACTTTTAATGTTATTAGCTATAATTTCTGTTTATTGAGCATCAATTACATAAAATATGTATTGTGACAATGATTTTACATACACTTATTGAGCATTTACTATTCATCTGTATTATTCTATTGAACTAGTCATTTTGTACTTCTAAATAATTTTAATAGTGACTTTCTGAAGAAATAATAGTGCAATCCTATGGATAAGAAGTTAATATTTGGTTGAACTACTGGTTTCTATGCTGAAAGACTAAAATGTTACAGGACTGGAAATTTCATCATGTTCACTATCTAATTTGAAATCTCATTTCTTTGTAGTAACTAAAAGACATTTCAGTAACCCAAGTAGCAAATGAGAAAACAAAGATCAATTAAAATGTAATTTTTCTGGATTCTCTTAATAGTTGTTGGGGTTGTTACTTAAACTCAATTTACCTCTATTGCTAGTTTTCTTGCCTTTATGTCATACTGTCTCTCTGTGTTGGTGATAATTTAGATATATATGTAGCTGTAGAAATATATTAAGAGTTATGCTAGTTAATTTGTCACTGATTTCCTAGAGATCAGGATACAGTAATATGCCTAACAGGCAGTAGAGAAAGATTCTAAAATGTGGTATAATTTTTTTAATAGATGTGGAATTTTGTATTAGAACTATTGAAGTTATTTTTTTTTAAGATTTAGGAGTATGGGGAAATAAACTACATTTAAAGGATGAATTGATAAGAGTTAGACTAGATGATTGATCTAAGATACTCTCCTGTTTTAAGATTATAAGGCTGTCCATGAAATGTATATATATACACACATATGATTTATTCTCCCACCAACTTCTCTGCATACCCATGATGACAGATCTTGTATGCTCTTCTTCTGCAATGTGTACAATATCTAAAGTCATGTATCTGAATGTTATGCCACAAACAAATCATTAAAACTGGCTAATAATAAACAATAACTGCAACTTGATTGCTGGTGTAGGCTTGGCAATATTTATCTGTTGTCCAGAACCCTTCTATCTGATGAAAAGTTGATGAAACAGACAGACAAGGTGGGTAGGAAAAAATTGGACTACAAGCTTAACAAACCCTATATTTTTGCTCTGATTCTGCAGACAATACTATCAACTGAAGCAGGAGTTTGCCACTTTGCCTTTCTCTTTCAGAACAATAAGGGAGAGGTTTTAACGTTTGGCACATACTTACTGGGTAATTGAAACACTTGAGGTTGTCACAGGTGAAATAGTATGGATGCTTCTATCATTGTCATCTTTAGGTTGTCCTTTTCTCTGTATCCTGTGAACTGAAGCCAATAATTTTCTCAAAAAGAGTTATGAGAATAGCTATTACTCATTTGATAACTTGTGTTATCTCTGTAATAAATTTCAACTTAGTTGCCTTCAGTGTGATCATTAAATATTTCCTATACTAACCAATTTGTCTAGAAGATACTGTTTGGGAGCCTGGGAAAGGCTATGGGTATTTTAAAGGTGTCATTTGATTATCTAGAAAAAGTTTCATGGTTTAGTATAATAATACATTTATAATTATAAGTAGAAACTTTAAAGGAAAAGGAATAATTATTCTGGTAATATTTTGTATTAAATGCTACTTTTTTTGTACTGATGTCCACTGTTGGTAATCCAGAGTTATATTCTCATTGTCTTTAAGATCTGTTCAGATTCTTCACTGAGTATAAATTTGTGTCATTTAACTACTGAATTCCAAAAAGAACTTTTGCAAAAATAAAAACTGAACATCTTCTACTTCATAGATGTATATGTTCTTGAACTGTGACTTTATACTAGAGGGAATGTTCACATCACCTATAGTTAAATCTCTCTTTGAGAATACACTTATAATTCAGGACATAATGCTTCTGGCAGTGATTATGCCCGGAGTTTCCTGGAGCTTAATATGATTTTAAAAATGTTCTCCCCTACTCTTAATCTGTCATATTTAATTAATTACTCATCCCTCCTTTTCAAAATTTGATACAAATCCTATCTGATAATAGAGCAATCTGAATAATGATGATTTCAATGGGCTTTAAATAATATAAATGTCTTGTCATTCTTGTTATTTTCCCCCTGGTAATATTGGCTCTGTTCATCATGATTTCAATGTGACAAGTCATTTCTTTCTATTTTTTAGGTTCAGTTGAGGTATATGGATAAACAAGTACTTTCTGTGTTTGTTCTTTATGTTTTATTTTATTTTCAGTTACTTCTTGTTTATTAAACACTAAATGAAGTTCAGGTCAACATGACTTGTTATTATTTATTTATTTATTTATTTATTTATTTATTTATTTATTTATTTATTTATTTATGTAATTTTGAACCAGATTGGTTCTCTACTTTAGTAATGGGGAACAATCTATGAAAAGTTCTAGAGAGATTTGAACTTACTCAGAAAGACAGTATCTTTAACCAATGATGCTGCCAGCTAGTACAAATAACTTCAATTAAAGTCATTTCTTATATTGTTTCACTCATATGTGGCATATAAAGAAACAAAACAAAGAGTCAGACAACCCCAAGCCAAATATAAACTATGGAAATTTGGCCTTAAAACTGAGACTACTGGAGGGGAAAGAAAGAAAAGAGGAAGGTGGATTAAAGTGACTGTGGTGGAAAGATTGGGGTGCTGTGGCTGTGGGTGTGGTGTGGCAACATACTTGGATGCTATAATTCCGAATCATTTCCAGTGTTCTAAACCAGTTACCTGAATGAAAAAAAAAAATAAAAATAATAAAGTCATCTTTAACTCACCCAGTCAGTGCTGAATTTAACTGAAGATATAACTGACTTCCATTGGATCCCTTAGAAGGAGTCTATTGTATTTCAATTTTTAAAGGAAGAATAAACCACTTTAGTGTAGACACCATTCTTTAAGGAATTATAGTGCATTTCCAGAGAGCCTCCATCATTCAGAAATTATTCACTCTGTGGTGTTTTAGTGAAATCATATGTCTCTGTCACATAGGTAACTTGGAATAAAAATGACAGTGCTGCAGTTATCATCGTGTATATGTATGCAGAATGAACATAACCAGGAAATATGCACTCTAAGTGGTATGCTCAGATGCAGAACCAAGAAATATTACCCTGCAAGCTTGTCTATGGGATGCAGGATGAAGTCTCATTTTGCTAATTTATGCTGCTGGTCTATAGCTTATATTGAATTTGACAGTATATATATCTGAGAGAACACAACATAAAACAGTAAGCTGTTTCTCTTTACAGTAACAATTTTACTATGACATTTTAGGTGATATGAGCCATGAAACGTTGAAGTTCCAAGGGACAGGAAAAAGGGCAAATATTCAAATTATCAAGAATTGTGTGAATTCTGTGGTTTCACTGTAAACATTAGCCCATCAGTTTCATGGATATTGGCAGAACATGAAACTCCTCAGAGACAAAGCACTACATTATTTAGTAAAGAGAGTATCCGGATTCTCAGCATATTTTTTTTTGCCAATGCCTCCAGCTTCATTTCCAGAAAGAGATGTGATATGGGTCATATGACACCTGTATATGCCATGTATTGTGCTATAAATGACAAACTCCTAGGCTTTGGGGTAGCCAAATATTAGTATGGTCAAAAAAACATGCCTGCCATTTGCTATGGAGGCTGATTCTTTTTATTTAAGCAAGACTTTTTGCTATGCAAACCATCTTTGAAAAATAGGGGTAATCAGTGTCTCTGCTTTTAAAGCATGTCAAATGCCAGAAATTCATGGAAAATTGAGATCTCCAAGGATCAAAAGTTCTTGTCCAGAAAGCTATCTACTTCTTGTCTAGGTTTATTGTTTCTGGCATCTTGTCTGAAAAAAAAAAAAAAAAAAAAAAAAAAAAAAAAAAAAGCATTTCTTTCTGTAAACAGTACCTGGTAAAATAACTCACCTTGTTACTCCCATTATATTCCCAGATTAGTCCTTAATACTCACCCTCTTACCCCCCATTACATTCCCAGATTAGTCCTTAATAACCTCTGTCTGGAATTGATTTCACCTAGGCCAGAAGTTATGCCCTTGAGTGAGGACAAAGTAGTTCTCATCCTTTTTGGTCTCTCAATAGCAATTGATGGTACAAGTTACTTCCTCCTGTTTTGAAGCAAAATCTTTCTTGGCTTCTGCAAAAGTACTTCTCTCCCTTCATTAGCACCTCACAAAGACTTCTGTGATTGTTTCTTTCCTTAAAATCATTGCTGTCCTGTAGGATTCTCTTCTGTTTTAACATACTCTGCTTTGGTGTCCATAATCTTGATAGTATTGAGTGCTCTCACATTTATATCACAAAGCTAGACTTTTTCTGAACTTTAGATCGATATATTTTGGATAACTCTATTTAGAACTCTTGACAACATCTCTAGTCACCAAAATTAAACAAGGCCTGGTTTTTCTTTGTCCCTCTAACCTACATCATCCTCTTGTTGCTGTTTTGTCACTTGGTAGCCTTTCTCCCACGTTTCCAGCATAGGTAGGTGTTTTCCTTGACCTTAGTTCTGTGTGTATATATGACCAAGTTCTGCTGATTTTGCATGATTCCTGCCAATCTAGTTCTGTTAGCTTTGCCATAATGCCTCCACTTTAAGCTACCCTTTTTATTGATGCTATTTAGAGATAAGATTCTCATGCCTTTCAAATTTACTAAACATAACCAGAGGGGTAAAATGACAATATGAGCTCATCATTTACCTAATTAAAACACTTTTTTGAGTTCACTACTTCTTGAGATAAATTCAAAGTCATATTAAAGGATAAGAACTTTGGGGTATATATGATATTTTATATAAATATATATGTGTGTATATACATTTTACAAATACATCCGTATATAAAAGTGAAAAGACATTAAAAAAATAACTTTGATTTAGGCCCTGCTGGTCTGTTCTACTTCATTTCTGACCACCTTCTACCAGTCATATCTACCTTCTCTCTTGTACCTAGAAACTACTCTCTCTTTTACCTTAGGATTTTCACACAAGCTGCTCTGTTAGTTACAAATAGTCCCACTGCCTGTTGTACCGGATATCAAGTTCATAGGAAAAGAGTTTTAGATTCATTTTTACTGGCCCTGTTCTCCCTCTACATCCTTTACTTCCTCTCTCTGAGCACTCATCCCTAAGAACAGCAGTCACTGTTTTAAAGTTTGACTCTCCCTTTACATGCTTAGCTCCATGAAAGAAAGAACTATCCTTTGTCTTATACATTCTCTAGGATTCTATGCTATTTTGGGTTGATTGAAGGTTTTCAATGTTTCTGACTATGAATAAATAAAAATAAGATAGAACTCTCTTCAGAGTGAATTATAGCTTTATCTTGACAGTCCCAGATATATCTCTTTTTAATATAATAGCATAATGATACCATTCATATAAAAAGAATTACAGACATATAATAATAAAGACCATTTTCCCTCACAGGCTTTAGATGTTTGTATGTGCATGTATTTTAGTCAGAGCTGAACAATACCAGTAATACATTTTGGTATGCTGGCACATGGAAGTTTCCTATAAATATTATAACTTTTGATGAATGAATGCAAATGAGAATTAGCTTTTGTCAGAGTGAATTCTATCTTTTTCAGGACAAGACCAATTGTAGCTATTTCTTACATAATGTAATAATGATAGCATTTCTAGAAGAGGAATTATACCTACAACAATGGAGGCCATTACCTCACAGGGTTTTGTATATCTATGCTAGGGCTCTCCTCAAAATGGTATAAAGTCAGTAGAAAATGAGGAATCATATAGGTAAATGAATATACATAATTGTATGCAGTGTTGAAAATATGTAATCATTTTTTATTTAGGATAATTACATACATACTTATATGGAGATACATTCCTTCAGGGTAAGGTTCTACTAGTCTTCCTAATAGAAACCAACTTTTTGTTGTTGGATATATTCTCAGTTCCTTACAGAATGGAGTGCAGCGGATAAAGGGATATTACTTTTCTGCTACTGCGGCTTTCTCTCTCTAATGACTGCAGTTTCTCTTGCCTTTTTTTTTTTTTTTTTTATGGTGGGCGAGAGTAGCCATCCTTGCTTGAAACTAGCCAATACCTGTGTTTCACCTTCTGGATGTGTGCAATTATAACTGGATAATGCAAAGGAGGAAAGACAGTGAGACAATAGAACGTATGGGTGTGGGAGGTGAGGTGTTCCCCTGAGCAGCAGCTCTGAAGTACCTAGAAAATGCCCTACAGTAAATGAAGAACATGTTATCATTCCTTATGTAGCATCCTGGAGAAGTCCTTTGAGATTATACCAATTAAGTAAGGCTTTAACTAGCTTCAGCGATCAGATTCATATGTCATGTTTCCCTGTCTATGTCATCCATTTGAGTGTTGTGTATTTCTTGGAAAACGTGACTTGCAGTTTGAGAAGATTTGTTTGTTTGTGGCTACTCCACCACACATGCTGTGTTTCCTCTTCAGAGACAGTAGTAGAGCTTGTTATGTTTGATTATCATTGCTTTGTTGATGTGCTTGGTTCAAGCTCTAACTATATATATACATGCTTTCATAGCCTCCTGACTTTATTTTTAGCTTAACAGTGTGCTTGCATCTTGCCTAAAGCTGCCTTTCAGTATGCAGGCTTACATAATGTTAAAAGGCAAATAAAGTCAATGTACTCATAATATCCAGCAAAGAGTATACCTTCATTTTCAACAACTACTATTAAAAGATGAAAGTTTATTTTTATAATTGGATTATGAAAAGAATGCTATTAATTCTCTAAGGGAAATATCACAAGTAAATTTTTAAATATTGTTACATTTTGTACATTCTCCACAAATAAAAATACCCTTTTCCCTTCCTTGACTCCTTTTATTATAACAATTATTTTACCCAAAATATCTTTATTCATAAATTTTCATTTTTTGGTACTTGGATCTTTCGTTTACTTATTTTCAAGAAAAGACTTGTCTTACAGCTCAAAATTACTTCTTTTCCTTTGGATTAGAGATTTTGTAGTTTGATTAGTATCTAGATTAGACTAGCACAAAGAACTGATTTTTTTCTTTCCACAGCTCCAGTATGAATTATTGCTATGACTTGTTTTAGTGGGAGGATATTGACTTACATTTTTATTTATGTTCAAAGGATCAGAGAGTATTCACGTTTATCAGGAAGAGTTTCTCATTTCTCTTTTTGCATGTTGCTGAACTCTATAATTTATAAGGAGTTTGCTGCTGGAACTCTAGTTTCTAATTATATTATTCAATGTGCTATCCTCCAGAGGAGTAGAATGTAATCAGACAGCTATTCTAGTAACAAGTGAATAGGACCTAAAAAATAGCAAATGCATAGTAATATTAAAACAGCAATACTTATGTATGAAATAGTCCTCTGGTTACATATAATATCTTAATCTTTAACAGGCAATTATCTTTATTTTATAGAAAAGAGTCAGTGAGATTCAGTGACAGTGAATAACTTTCATGAGTGCATAAACCTAGTAAGTGGTGCTATGAAGAATAGTGAGAGAATAGCTTAAAATGTACATGTTGGTGAATCAGAAGAACATGTCACAGGTTGAGGGTTATCTATTTCTGGAGAAGCAGAAATTACTATTCATTTTAGGAAGAAAGTATACATAACTGTAAAACTTTTAGTTGCTTAATTAACAGAAATAAATGCAACTAGTCAGCACCAAATTTAGCGAAATATTTTTGAATACTAGTGACAAAAACAAAGCAGAAAACAATCATTTTGGGGGCAATTATTATATAAATTCAAAATGATAGAAGTATTGTAGAAGTATGAAGTCATAATGTGCTGGACTGACATACCAATATAAATAAAGCTCAAAGGATCATTCATTTGCCTTCAGAACTCACATATGAGTTCAAATGTTTTACTGGAACATTTCTGTTTTCAGGCAACCTTGTTGCCTTGTTATTTCTTATTAGCTTATTTGTCACTTGATACCTTTCCTTCATTGCTCCCTCATCTTATTTCCCTTTCATTTGTTTTGGTAACAAAAGACCCAGTGCACAAAACACTGTCTGACATCCCAGCATAACCATGGATCTCTTTCCTTTATATATCATGGAATTATTTCAATTCTGAGAGGAGAAAAAAATCCCATAGAAATAAAATCAGCTTGAGTACTTTGTACTTGTTACAGTGAAGCTTGTATTATGAATTGGATGGCATCTTTATAAATAAAATAAAAGGAACTATCAAAAATACTTTTGTTAATCTAGTTTTTTAAATAATTGGAAAAAGAGCAAATTGGTTGGTTTTTTTGCAATGGAGAATTAATATATTTTTAATTAGACTTACTTAGCTAGTCAATTTTGGTAGTGACTACGCTAAAAATGTTTGATTAAAAATAATGTAAGTACTTCATTCAGCTGATCAAATGGACTAATTTTGGGATGATACAACCAGCTAGAGAAAGGTCAATAAAATATATCTAATTATACCCTATCTTATGTTAATATTTTAGTCATTTTTGCATAATGTTTTCTTTCCTAATGTGAATCATACCCCCTTGAAAATCAGAATTATATTTCAGAGTCTACCAAACGTTGTCCTTTTATGAAGTATTCTCCCAAAACATGTCAACTGAATAAATGAAATCATTAATCTTGAATCAAGAAACTTTTAACTTCAAATTTATTGTATGATGGGTTAAGCCTAAAGGATTCTATTTAAAATATTTACCAAAGACAAGCCTCAGTCATAATATTAGGCACATATAGACCTTTCTACTATTACTTCCTTTGAATAGAATAGTAATCCCATAATGAAAACACTATTATCATCATTATAGAGCTATTGGAACACTGAGTTTCAGAGAGGTTAAACAATATGCCTAAGGCAAAAGTTGAAAGAAGGAAGAGCTTATGTTTCTCTATAGGCATTGGATTCCAAAGTCCTGTCTTTTCAGTGACACTGTAAGAGAGTAAAAAGAAAATACTATTAACAATCAAGATTGTTTAGCCCATTAGATGGATTGTGTGTGTGCTTGCGCATATGTGCATGTGTGAGTTTCTAATAAATGCTAATGACAATTCACTTTGGCAGGTCAACAAAATCCAATTTAGTAGAGTCAATCAAGTATTATTCACACTTGCTAATTAACAACTCCTTTGCTTTTTAAACACCAGAGCCAAACCAGTGACTAGAAAGTTATTGGTCTAGAATAAACTTGGACAAAGCTGTCAACAACATCCACTTTGAACACAAAGGACAATTACAGTGTATTTGTTCCTTTCTAATTAACAAAGTTTTACAAAATGCCACCTCAGTAATGCAGAATCAACAATCACTTCACTAAGAAATTGTAGTATTGCAAACACTTTTTAAAAATTCTGAGTAAACAGAGCTTTATTTTTTATATTTCTGCCTCAGGTTTTTATTTTTTGTTATATATTCATTCACTTGATAGTTTATTCAGAGGGTATTGTGCACTTACTAAAAGTGTGCTCAATCTGTTACTTCATCAGAGAGTTAATTAGATAGAAAAAGAAAGTAAATCAGATACAATAGTGAGGCAAATATAGTGAAAAGCTCTACCTTCTGAAAGGACTAACATACTTTATGAACCTCTGTAACTCCACAATAAACTCTGAGGAGGCTGAGTAGTCATCAGTCTTCTTGATTTTACTTTGTTTCTGCTTGGGAATACATACACACACATGTACACACACATGCACATACGTGCACACACACGGCTGAACATACATCTGCCCATGTTTAAAACATCAGTGTTTGACTCAATCTATTTCATGAGTCCTCCTTTCCTTCCTTCTTTATCTTTCTTACTCGCTTGGTGCCTTTTCCCCTTGCTATCTTTACATTGTTGACTTGAGTGTTGTATATAAGGCTCAGTATTCAATGTCAGGGCTAAACAAATGAATAATACTGCTGCCTGTTATCAAGAAGTTCAAAATCTCTTTGGGGAAGCTAACAGGTAAGTTAATAATTATTGGTAGTATTGAACTATTGGAATATATTGGAATATTGGTAGTAGTGATTTTAAATAGAAATTGTTTTCTGTGAAAGAACAGAAAAGAGGATATTTACTCTACTCTTGGGGGATGGAAACCAGAGAATGGTGCTTGTGATGTCTCTTGAAACTAAATAGCAATTTTCTAGAAAAATAAAGCTAATCATGTCAATATGCCCTAATAAGAGAGAAGTATCATCAAAAATCAGACCTATCATTAAAAGATTTATTATGTCATTTTAATTAGTAATTGTAGAGTAGTGATTCCTAAAAGAAATTTTGAAAATTTTGCTGTTGAGTCAAATAATTCCCAATAGTACTTCATAAATACAGGGTGATAACGAACAATGACACCTTACCCACAGAAGACATTTCTTTCACAGATCAAATTAAAACGTGTTTTCTAATTTTGTGGATAATAGCATGTTTGTGGAAATGGTTGAGTAATAAGACAATAGAACCCTCTCACATGTGGTTTTATGAGAGAACAAATACATGAACTGTTTCTCAACAGCCTAATAATTGCATCTATAGGAAATAACATTCAGATAGCAGATTAAAATAGGGTTAGACTAGGAATTCTGAATGCAGTCTCTTCAAAGTTTATTTTTATTAATTTAATATTTTCCTTACATCATTGTATTCCCCCTATTTCTCCTGCTACCACATCACTTGTGAACCTCACCATATTCCCTTGTGCTCATCCCTCCCCTGTTCACTCTTCTTTGCTGTATACTGAAGTTTAATGATCAGTTTGCTAGTTTTGATACTCCAAACTTTTTAAAGACCTCCTGAAAATTTATTAAAACTTAAAAAAAGATTAAAACTTGCATCAATTCTCTACTAGAATATTGCTAATAGGCTAATGATAGTCACTTTTGGAAGGTTTCAAACTAGAGAACAGATTGAGAGTAACAAAGCAACATACATTCATGATCTTCAGCACATACTTAAAACAAGTAGCCCCCCCAAAAAAAAATCAGTCCATGTTTTATGTATAATCTTCTTTATGAAATGGCATAGCATACCCTGATTTCTGCCAAGCAGTTGTGTTATGCCAGTTTCACTCACACTGGCATTTTCCTCATGACAATCTTTTGGTTGTGTTCATTCTTAACCCTGGTTCTTTCTGCCAGTCACTCTCAACCTTTTTTCCTCATTCTATGATTACCCCTTGGATGTTTCTCTGATTCCCCAAAATAAAGTCATAGTTAGATTCTGGGAATTCAGTGATGAACAAGTAGACATTCTGATTGTTGTCCTCAGATAGTTAATAATAGCAGCGTGACCAAGACATCATAAGAAAGTGAGAACATTAAGAAATATACAATTACTAGCAATGGTAAGTGACCTGAAGTAAATTATTTTGTGAGAGGAAGTGAGAATGACTAATTTTTAACTCAAGTAGACCTAGATTGTTCCTGAAATATTTACATATATAATCAAAATTATATAGGTCATCTTTTATGACCAGAATGCACTAAAATTAGATGTTCATGAAATTTACATCTACATATCTAATTATAAAAAAATCAATAATATTTTCTCAGATCAATGCATATGAGATATAGAAGAAATGTTATTATAAATCAACAGTAATGAAAGAACTAAACAAAATATTGTATATCCATCCACCATGATGATAACATTCACATTATCTTCACAGGGAAGTTTAATAATTTGAAGACACAGATAGTGTTAATAATCTGAGGATATATTATATTTTGGGTGAAAAATATGGAGAAGTATAATAAACATTATGACTTCAAATACAATTGGCCATATGGATATGTTTGTACAGCATAAGTCTGAACTAAGATTGTTCATATTTTCATGGAAAAATGCATGGATGTTTCAATTTACATTGAACAACACATAAACGTTTTCCTACAAACAAGTATAATACTGTGAATGTGTTTTCTCCTCATGACTTTTTTAATATTTTCTTAACTTACTTTATTGTGAGAATACATTATAATACATATAGTGTGCAAAATATGTGTTGATGGATTTGCAGTAAGATTTCTGGTTAACAGCAGGCTAATAGTAGCTAAGTTTTTAAGTAATTAGAAGTTAATAGCGAATTTGACTTGCATGGGAGGGATAAACACCCCTACATACATGTTGTTTTATCCATGCAGGGTCAATTGTATATGCTGTATTATAAAAATGAAGTCATGTGGAATTATTTCCTAGTAGGTATTAATAATGGCTTTTCATTATTTTCACTATCTCCAATTTTTTTCAGGGTTATTGATAATTTTCTGTTTTGTGGGGAAATAGACTTGTTCAGTATTCTTCCTTGTAGCATGCTCATTTGGAATGACTCATCTCTATAATAATAACATTAATGCAAGCAATAATGCTTCATTTTATGAAGAATAGTTCAAAAAGTTGAGTTCTTTAAGTGGAAACTGTATTTGAAAAGGGAGAAAGAATGTCACATCAAACTGTTTTTATCACAATACTTAGATTCTTTAACAAATGTAAGATTACATGTTAGGAAACTACACTGTATTTTTATGTGAGGAAATAAATTAATTTTGTTTATTTGCTATAATTTGAGGTTTTTTTTTTATATACAATAGCTGACATTACTCTAAACTTGATCCATAGTATTTAGGACTGCATAGTAGCATGTAAACATGTACAAAGTGAGTGTAAGTAGCGAAGAAAAGAAGTCTAAGCACTGAGTCTGGGACACTCTAGCCTTTGGAAATAGGGAAATGGAAGGAGATTTAAGAGGACTGCCAGAACCTTAAAATATATGTGCTAAGTGATGTGGATGGTGAGCGAAGAAAGTTTCTAGGATGAGAAAATGATCCTATCACTTAAATTCTCCTGAGCAGTTAATAATTAAGGAGGAAAGGGCAGTGTCCATTATGTTTCACCATGTAGTAGTCACTGCTGATATGGACAAGGGAAGTGATGGGAATAATTCTACCACTGGAGAAGACAAAGACAAAAACAAGAAGGATGTTGGGAAAGTGATTAGAGAAATGGGATGATTGCTGGAAGGATCTGAGAGTGAGGAAACTTGGATATACATTTATCAAGTTAAGATGCCAATAGAAGTACTATGTTAGAGAAAAACAAATTCAGAAGAGAATATCTAAACGTTTCTCACTGACTTGACTGCTGTGGAGACATTTGGTTCCTTTTGGTAGAGAAAGCATTGGAACATTTATTACTATTCCTGACTCAGCTTAACTAAAGAAAAATAAATCCATATATGTTACAGTGTTTTTGCAATTGTTCTCTCTAAAACAAAAGTTTAGTGGTGAAAAATCAAGTATTGCGCAAAAATGAACAATGATGAAAGAAAATAAAAAATAAATTAGTCAAAAACAAGTAGAAAAAAAACAACTAAAAGTCTATCTGGCCTCTCTCAAAACTCAATACTGCTTTTCAAAGGTAACTGCTGTTAACAATATTGTGTGTTCTTTGTGTTTTTTTCTATACATATGTAAACATGACATTTATACACACACAGAATTTAAGAGACAGTGTCAATCTTTATGCATTGTGTGCTATAACATGCTTTTACACTTAGGTTGGTGAGCATTTTTCCACATTTGTACATATACATGACATTTTTTAATTGTTGAAATAATGTTCAATGATTTCTCTATTTTACATTAATTTATTCATCACCTACAAATAGATTTTTTTTTACTTTTAAGCCAATACTCCCAATTTTAAAAACATTTTCCCCATTCTTTCTTAATTATACTATTTTTCTGAACTTAAAATCAAATAAGTTGTGAGCTGAAGGCAAGTATATATATACATTTTTTTATAAATTTAAGTTTTGGGTTGCCCTACTCCTCTGCCATTAGAAATTGTTGACTAAAATGATGTATATTAAATTCTTCTGTATATCATTCCTATGTAACAGGAGACTTCATTATTTTATACCATCTTTACCAAACTTGTCTCTTGAATGGATTATATCTCTATTATTATTCTTTTTAAAATCAGATTCAATTCTTGATACAGGGACATGAAATGCAACAAACAAGGAACCTCCTGTGAAAGGAATGTAGTAAGGGGACTAAGAAAACTAGAAAAAAGGAAAATGAGGATGAGGATTCAGCAGAAGCTTAGCAGTTGTTCTGCCTACTTGTGGCCATAATCTTTGCCCTGTCACTCTTAACAAGACTCTACCAGAAATACTCAGCTCATAAATGCTTTGAACTTTCTGTATCATTTTCTTCTCTTGATAAACAACAAAGATGAAAGTTGGCGTTGTTAGATCATGGAGAGAACTCTTCCAGTCCTGAAACTTGATTGATGTTACCTGAAGAGAACAGTGTATAAGATAAATAAACATATTGTTGAGTCCCTATATTATTTTCTATAATGAAAATTTAAGTTTAACTAGATGGGCCCCACATTGGACTAGGTTGGTATCTTCAACAATCTGATTTGATAGTCTTATCCTGTATATCCTGGACATATACTTCTGCAACTTACAGCTATCACTAAATGAAATAGACTTGCTATCTGAATGTGTAGAGCTGTATCTTGGGTCTTGATAGGGAACTTCTTTGATGTGCAGAATCGATGACCTAATGAACCACATTTGAATCATAACAAGAGACCCAGGTGATTTGTATGCATAGTAAATTATAAGAAGCACCTGCACAGTGAATTGCATTATTGGTCTATTTTCCCACTGTTTAGTAGTGAAAGAAAGTTCTTGACAGTATTACTTACATTATTTTTCAATAACTACCTTATCTCCTATTTCCTTTCCAGCACACTGCAATCTGACCTGGGTTTCTTTTTGTTATTCAGCTCAAACTTTTAATATATTTTGACTAAATTGCATGCCTTCCTTCTGACTCACTTTTTTTCCTCTCGTTCTTTTGTGGCATTTCATTTATCTGTTTTTCTTTCTATGTTTTTCCTCTCTCCTTTTTACCTGCAAGGCATATATACGTTGTATTCCTCTGGGATTAGTCTTGGATTCTTTTTTTCCCTCCCTAATTCTTAGGGTTTCTTTTTCTTATATAGCTTTGCAAACCACTTAAACACTGATTTTTCTGACTTTGTATGTCTAACCAGACCTCTCATCTGAATTTTAGTTTCTTAAATTGTCAAAATTGACTTCTCCACTAGCACTTATAATTGGTATTTCAATCTAGTGCACTCAAAATGAATCTCTAAATTATCCCTCTTAACCATTCTGCCTAATTTTTTATTGCAATATTTCTTATCCCACTTAGCAACAATGTCATCCACAGCTTATTTTTCATTGTATTAGAGAAAGGTCCCTTTACTTGATGTCCTATATTAACTTCGCTAAACTTTTAAGTCAGTTATACCTCAAAAATATTTTTCAAGTGTGTGCATGCATTTTTCTCAGTTCCCTTACCTACCCTCCAGTAGGGTTACCATAGATCAAGCATGAGTAACCCATAGTTTTCTACATGGTTTCCTTGTTTCCAGAATAATAGTTTAAATATTCTGTCTAGTACTCACAAAAAAAAGAAACTAAAACTATAAATTGGATGTCACTTCCTGCAAATAATTCATCAGCCGTTTCAACTGTAAGTAAAACCAGGATGCTCAATGTCTTTTAAGTTGTTACATGACCAGATTTCCTCCTACTTCTAAGGTCTATTTTTTACCAATTCCCCTATATCAATAACCTTCAGATTTCCAGGCCCTCTCTGTTTTCCAGAAATACATGTTTTCATTTAGCACATAACTCTGAGTTGTATTTCTTCCTGCAGGTAATATTTCCTATTCCCTCTACCAATACACACACACACACACACACACACACACACACACACACACGTGTGTACACACCACAAAATCAAAACAAAATGTATGTAAACAGATAAGTATGTGTATACATATTTGTATGTATATCTGTGTGCACGTGTGCAAATACATTTATAGAGAGACACAAAAGACACACAAATACTCATACACATGTACACAGAGCCACACACTGCTGGCCTAGGTAGACTCACCTTCTTATACTTTAGGACTCATTTCCAATGTCAGATTTGAGAGAAGTTATCTTTGACAACCTCTTTCTATATACATTCAGTTGATTTGTTTGACTTTTCTAGGGAGAAAATTGATTCATCAGCAAATAAGGCCAGTTTTATCTCCTTATTCCTACATTCATATTGTATTTCATTTCAAAAACTTAAATCCTCTAGCTAAAATCTCCAGAAAAATATTGAATGATGATGATAATGTCTCTATTCCTCATTTTAAAGGAAATGTTTGTATTAATTTTGCGCGATATGGTATTTTGCTGTTGCATTCTGACAGATACACTTTCTCAATGCTATCTTACTAAGATTTCTACTTGGAATAAAAATTGAATTTTGTTAAGCACTTCCTGGACATCTATGAAGGTTATTATACTTTACTTCTTTGTTAAGATATTTCCTAATTTCAAAATATCTCTATACTTTTGAAGTTCATTCTATACTGACTATGGTAATTTATTTTTAGAATTGTTTCATTTATATTTATTAATTAGATGTCTTTTATTAATATCACTGCTATTCATACTACTATTAAGGTGATTCATTATTTTTTTCCATTTATGGTCTGTTTGAAAATTTTGTAGAATTAAGGAGAAATATCACCAACTTGCCTATTAAGGACAAAAACAAAGCAAAATTTTTGGGAAATCATGTTAATCTTATGTATGTTGTTGCATACATAATGCAAGGATCCTAAATTAATTCTTACTTGGTTTATTGAAGACCAATGTGGTAAGAGGAAAAGGAGTTGAAATAGGAGAGGGAAAGGTCTTCAGTACATCTAGTAAGACCTTTAGAAGTGAGGTGGCATGTCAGTTACTTAGGAATGGAGGGTGTTTTGAGCAGGTAAGTGAGAATTTTTCTCACTTTTTTTCTTAGTCTTCTAGCATGGAAGTAATAATAGTAATGAGCAAAAGAGAAGAAATGAATATGATCAGTAATGAATGATAACAGAATAAATTAAACAATGTTAAATTAGCTACTTGTTGAGAAGCCAGTAAACATTGGAGCCCATGGAGGAAGCACCCTCATCTGAAAAGTGTGTAGACCCCTGGTTTCCTGTTGGTCACTAGAAACTACTCTATTTAAAGATTGGCTCTCTCAAAAGCATGCACTTTGCAGCTAAATTTCCAAGTCACCTCTGCAGAGACTTTTGCACATGTGGTTTCTCTTTTCACAAATGGCTTGTGTTGAGAGCTTTTAGGTCTTATAATACTCCAGGTGATGGGCAGCTGGATCCAGAATTCCAGTTTCATGCTTAATATTTGCTTCTAGTAAATTTGAAAATATGATCTTTTCCCAATGCAGCTTGTTTTTCTTGGAGACTGATATCCTGAACTTTATATTTTAATTCTTCTTAAAATGTATGGAATGAACCAACATTCTTGAAAGTTGAAATGATTTTGTATATTTTATGTTTTACTTTAATTTTATATCATTTTTTAATTTTAGCAATATATACTTCATGTATACTAGTGTGAACCATATAAAATGTCTCATATTTTTTTATCTCACATTTGATGAACCATATGAAATTGCTACTTTTGGGATCAATCATGTTTAAATAGAATCAATTCTAGTTCATATGGTTCTGTCTAAGATGTATGATGAGATGCAGAAATGCATTCTATTTGGGTATACTTGGGTTAGAGGGAATGCTTAGTTGTGTCCATTTAGTGAACAATATACAAGTTCTGGCTTTTGTCAGGTTTCTGATTCAAGTGCACAACAGGAGCACCTCAGCACAACTATAGTTAGAATTAATTGGTAGAATTATTTAAAATAGCCTAAAATTCATTTATTATTATAGACACGGGACATTGAGATGCAGAGCTCTACATAATAATTGATTTATGGCATTTAAAATAAATAAAAGTGAAATGTTCAAAAGCAAAATTTTCTACTGTTGTAGCATAGGAGAAAATACAACTATTTAATTTAGAATTTACATTTTTTTTACTTATTTACTTATTTACTTAATTTAATATTGGTAAATGGATGGACCCTCTGCCAGTGAGTCTGAGAAGGGGGGGGGGTCCCAGATGGGCTCGTAGTCCCTGTCCACTGGCGGATAACTGCATGGCTCAGTTGTCTGCATGCCTGTACAGCCACAGCATGGCTCAGTCATGCTGCCATTCCAGGGGGGTTTGAGGCGTGCTTGTGTGACCATTCAAGCAACCCCCCACCCACCCCATCTCCACATTAGAATTTATATTTAAATGGCATTCTTCTATTGAAGAACCTTTTCTCGTAAAGATAGCTGATTTTTAATTACTATTTATAAAAAATCTGTATCAATGCCTGGCCTTCTAGATATAAGATGGCACAATTGGAGGATTAATTCCAAGCTAATGAGCTCATTTTCTTTTCTTAACTTGCAGAAAAGACTAATACATAGCAGCTCTATAATAGAAATGGGGAAACTGTCTTGTCCATAGATTTATAGAACTGAAAAGACACTTTAAAGATTATATGTGTCAGTTCCACCATTTCTCAGATAAGAAACCTGAGGTTTGATCAGCTATCAAGGCGAGTGCAGCAGTGGCAGATCAGGTCAGTTAGCCAGGATATTTAATTTGTCCAGGTTTCTGTTATGAATGTGAATAAGATTTTTATTGCATATTGTTATTTTTAAAAGGGTTCATCTTTGAAAATGGTCCTGTAAAAATTCAGGAACTTTCCAAACCCTTAATTGAGGATTGAATCATTATCTCCCTCTTTGGCTACCTCAGTAGTATTTTATCTATTCCTCTTTACCTCCAGTCTTACCATGCTTTACTCCATTTTCCGCATTACTGAAAGAATAATCTTATTAAGAAAATATATACATTATTTCCCATTTTTGACATCTTCAGTGACTTTTAGGAGAAAACACAGATCTTTAATGTGACATCAAGCATTTTTTTGAACTAAAAACTCTCTTTTGCTATTGTTTTATCATTACTTGATGGTTTAACCTCAAAAAACATGTAGTTGCTGTGTCACAAATGTATCTATTAACCTCTTCTCTATCTCCTTTCTTTGCATGCCTGAAACACTGCCTTATTTCAGTTTTATTGATACCATCTTTCCCATCCCTAATCAACACCACTCTTTCTGCTGAACTTCAACACTGAGGAAACAATGCTATTTCTTCTACCACCCCTTCCTTGGGTTCTCCTGCCTCCTTCATAGTGCCACCTAACCACCTTGGGCTTAACCTTGATTCCAGCACTTGTGATCTTATTATAATTTTGCATCTTTGTCCAATGACATCTTTCACAAATGATTCCGGGGGGTAGAGCAATGTTTGGCTGGCAGTCAGCACCATCACATTTGTCATCTGTTATACACCACTTATCTTTCAGACCCCCTCAATTGGTGCAAACTCAAGGGAGAATCCATAGACATGTGTTCCTATAGTTATTCTTTTAGTGACCTTGACAAGGTAAATCATCTTTCCATATTTTTTAAAGGAATATCTCACCCCCAATTTTATATGCTTCAAGTTCCATAAAATTTGGGACAGCCCCCCAGCAAACAATGTCTGTGGAATGAGTGAATATACTTCAAAAGTCTGTGGAATGAGTGAATATACTTTAACAATTTATTGCCTTCAGATTTCTCCAATATGAGCTTTATGCTATTGTAGGTTTTAGATATGTCACTTCATCTATCAAAGTAGAAAAATGGTAGGCTCATACTGAGGTCAGCTATGATCTTATGACTCTTTAGTACATGAGCAAAGGTAGCTTAGAGCTCAGTTCAATCTTATTGGATGAGTTGTAGTTTGAAGTCCCATTTTCACAGCTGAATGTTACTCCATTATGGGTTTATGGCAACCTGAATAGTACCTTTGTGTCATAAGGAAAGTTGAACATACAGAGAAAAGTCTCACCTATATGCATTCATTTGTTCACTTATTATGTTTCATGAGTATACATGTGAGAAAATGCAACCAACTCTACAATTTTAATTTATATTTAAATTATACTGTTTGTAAAAAGTTCATATCCGTGTCTTACATTCAAATACAAGATACGAATCTATACACATTCCTATAATATATAAGATTATATAATATATATATTATATAATTATGTAATATTTTCAATTACTAGGAACTTGAAATCTAAATTCAAATAAAAGTACAAAAAGAGGAAAATAAGTAGTGTCAAATTGAAGTATTAGCATATATGGGGAAAAGTAGAAACAATACCACTTGGAGTACTGACCATTACTTTTTGGAGAATATTTTATTAAGAATGCAATAAGTCATTGAAATTTTTTAGTTAGATGACTGACAAGTTCTGATTTTTGTTTTAAAGACAACATTTTCTATTCTAATGAGAAATTTTTAATTATAGGAGATAATATATAAGACTCCTTTCCTCCTACTGGGAAACATCACAAGATGTGAACTTAGACTAGGGTAGTAGTAATGGAGATGGAGAGAAGAAAATAAATTTGAGATATAGAGTATGTACACTTAAAGTAGAACTGACAGGTTTTGGTAATAGACTAGTTATGACAGTTGATATGAAGGCAAATGACTATTTTTTTACTTGAAAGAGAACAATGTCATTCACAGAGATGAAGAGCAGCCATTGAAAGAAATATCAAGACTTCTATGAGAGTAAAATGGGCAGAGTCTTGTACCTTTTGATTCAAGTTGACAAACTTCCAAAAGTTTCATAAAGTCAAAAATCATAGTAGTTTTTCCAGTTTTTTGCCAGTTGAGCCTACTCCTCATATATCATTAAAATATCCAGAAGGGTGATTTTTAATTATCTCTCAATTTTCTGTTACTTCATTGCCTTTTTTGGTATCTAGTGTTATATAGACTGCTACAATGTTAGCTGCAATGTTTAGCCATTCCCTGATCTCTTGCATCTTTTTTTCTTTTTATAATTTCAGTCCACATTGATACCATAATTTATGCATGAGATAAGTGAAATCAGATTCTCATACCAGGCCAGGAACACAATTGAAGAGAAACAGCAGATGTAGTCTAAAGCAAGTAGCTGGATACTAAGGAAATCACTATGTAGAAAAGTTATGATATTTATCTTTGGTTTTTAGCTAACTCTTCACATCAAGTATTTGTACATAGAGAATTTCAAAGCAACTGTTCCTCATTTGACTATGGGTTTTTCTCATATAGCACATCTCTACACACATATTTATTTATGACATTCATTGCAATACTATTTTGATGCTTAGCTATAAGACTGGCATAACAAGTCTACATGTACTATAAAATATTAGATTTTTATGTGGTATGAAGTATTATGATGATACTTAAAATACTACAATATAACAATTATTTGTGGCTGCTGATGGTAACAAAAAGTTCAATTTACCTGATTATGTTTTATCACAAATATTTTAAAGTCTGAAATTCCCTTTCTACTTATAACACTAGTGTGTAAACAGAGTGTATAAGCAGGGAAGATGAGAATGGCTATAAGAGAGAAAGAAGAAAATGAGGGATTAATTTTATCTCTTTTTGATATTAAAATAGGGTGTGATATATTAGTTTTTAAAAAATATGTTGAACTCCTGCTTTATGATTTTACCTGTATTCCTTCAGAATATTCTGTTTCTATATCTATCTTGAGTCTTTAAATCATCAGAACTTATTTGTGTAGGAAGTTACAAAAGTGGTAAAAGGTTGAAAACACATTTTAGTATACTGTAGATGATTTTAGTATTGTCTTCTAGCCCCACCCCTTGGATTTGAAGCTAACCTTGAGTGTAAGTTAAACAGAAACCCAGCCCTCTACTCTGTTCTTTCCGTCAATCTAACACTATTGTCTCTTAAAAATTATTTCGGTTTGTATTAGTCTAAGAAGTAATTTAATGGTTCCTTTGGAAAGATTCCTGCAATTTTTGGTTCATACATTTTAAGTGTTTACTTTGAAACAAGACAAAGCTCTCCCAGAACTTTGAATTTCATTTTTATTTGAAAAGTGAAACAGCAAAGGTGCAAGGAACTATGTTGTCTTTAGCCAACTTACAATGCTTCTTCCTTTTTGTCCACATGCCTCACATCATCTTACTGACTTTACACTTATTTTAGAAATTCTGGAGTAAAGTGAACCTGTTAAATGAAATTATACTTTTGATTTTTAACTTATCTTAAATATAGGAAAATAATCAAGTATACAAAGTATGGCATTTTGAGTTCATAAATTTATTCTGTAGTTTATAAGGGGGAGTATGTTTTTCAGATGAACAACATATTTAGAGCATGTTCCATTTAACTTTTACCTTTCTCCCCTGATACCTGGTATACACCTTCCTATTTTCCTCCACTTGCTCTCATGAAGTTTATCTTCTGGTCAGGCTGCTTCTGCTAGAAGGGAATCAACAATACAGGTTCTACTGTTTTGTGTTACTTTTTGCACAAATTTTCAGTCTTAAAGTTAAAACCATCTACTTGTGACTCACTGTTTTTTGGTTATTCACCTTTAAATAATGTCCTTATCAAATGAAGCAGATGCAATTTTGGTGGTGGCTGCCAGAAAACTCCAGAGGGAATATAAATAGACCATGCCCTTCTCCAAAAGAAAGTAGTTGTGTAATTATAGGACTATGTTCCTGTTTGTGAAATTTAATCCTAAAGAATATTGCCCAACTATACTATTTAAATAAGATGTTTCATCTCATACTGTCTTTATAAATATATTCCATATATTTTTATTTCTACTTTTATATGCATGAAATGGAAAGATACAGATCATGTGCTTAATGATCTCTATTTTTAGGTAGTTACTATTTAAATTTCACTGTGCTATGTGGTGACTGTATAGTGCTTAAAGACGAAGATTTATTATCCATGAGAAGATCAGCAACTGACTTCAGGAACATCTATATCTGTCAGATAATACAGCATTTTTGAAGAAGCAGATAAAAAAGAAAATACATTTTCCTTTTTAAATAATTGTCAAAAATTATTAATGATTGACACCTGTGGTTAATATATATTTGTCTCCATGTTAGGGATACTATAAGAACACACTTTTAAGCTTCATTTATTCCTTTTACAGTTCACAATTTTAGCATTTGTATGTTAATATATTTCTCCAATCTTAACTCCTTTACTGGTCAAATGTTTCTGCAAGGTTCAATTTGATATTTAAACTTTTTTTTTTTAACCAAACACAGAGGGAGTCAAGCAATTCACTAGTTCAACAACTACCTAGAATGGCTTTTATATAAGAAATATACATTATTTATTTTTTTCTTAAAGAGAAAATGTCAAGAAAGATTGAAGCAAAATAGAAATGATTTTATATGTAAGTGAGAAAGCAGCATTGACTATTTCAGGAGAGACTAGTTGGTAAAGAAAATATTATGTGGTTCTACTACCCACAGCTATTTATAGAGAGGCATGAACTTAAAGTTAGCTCTGAATGTACAAGAAAAAATGGAAGTATACAGATTCAAAACCTTTGCCATCAGTCTGGACAATGCCAGTTGATTCTGGTAGACTGAGGAACAACAGTCATGGGGGAGTCATACCTGTATTGTCTCTTCTTCCTATTACTTCTGACCATGCTAGAGTTAGGATTAATGACAGAAGAAGAGGAGAAGAGGATGTACTAAATAAAGTAAGACAATATTGACTACCTCACTATAATTCTTTCTTTTTTATTTCATTTTTTTGTATAAGTTTTGTTTACATTTCCTTTTTTCTTGCCTTTTGGGTGTTTTTACCCCCTCCCCTTCCCCTGCTTCCCCCCCCCCACCCTATCACTCCATCTCTTCTTTCACTGCCAGTTATTAGTCAATTTTTGCTCCATTGGATTCTTCCTTTTCTTTCCTGGAACAATGTCCTTTTGCTAGGTGTAGAACAAAATTATTAAAATGGTTATTAAGAGTCAAATTGAGAACTCAGACCCAAGAAACTAATGCTGATTTCTCTAGATGATTGCCCTTTAATCTGGGAGTTTTTCACCTCTGTATATGTAGCTAGCTATATACATAGAAAGAAAACATAATTACTTCTTCTTAACATAGAAAAATGACTTCTACTTAATTTTCTATCATTTTCAGTTGACTAAAGGAAGTTTATTTTTAATTTTAATAAGATTAGCTAATTCATACAGGAGAAGCACTGTTCATAATGCTGTTGAATGTGGCCCTGTCTGATGGCAGAGGAACCAAGGGAGACTTGAAGAACTTGAGGGAACAAGAGAATTTATTTCATACCAGTGGGCTCAGAGTAGGACTCTCTGAATTCTGAGCCTTGAACATAGGCAAAACAAGTGTTTTATACCTTATCATTTCTATATATGTAATAAGTAAGTGGTTAATGATAGAATGCTTTGCTTGGTTGTGGAATGCACAAAAGATGGGAGGGGGGGAAGAAGGTAGGCAGGGGGGTGGAGAGAAAACAGGAAGCCTGTCAGGGACCCTCTGGCAGCAGGATATTTGGTGGGAGACCTTCCAAACATCAGGATGTCTGGTTAGGGACCCTCAGGAGGAAGGTCCCATACATCAGTGGTGGCCATTTTATGCTTATTTTGCCATGATAACTTTAGAACTAATTTAACCAGAGCTATATGTGTGGGAAGATATAATAAGCAAAGATTATTTGAATCTTTTATTATAAAAATACCCCTGTAGAAGTGAGGTCATCCCTGAAGTCAATGTCTCATGTTCCTTCTTCCTGCCTCACACAAAGATGACAGGGTATCTCTGGAGTTCCTCGCTGTACGTTTTCTTCACAACAAATTATCTATTGATCTGCTAATGTCAACCTCTTGAGGAAGATACTGTAGGGTGGATTAAGATATTTTCCATCAGAACTAAGTTTATAGAATTTACTTTTCCTGTTATGCAACCTTTCCCTGTTGACATTTAGGTAAAATTTGGGATCATTTTGTGAGTCCCCCACATTAATGTGAAAATAACCTCATTTGGGGGCTTAACATGATGTGTAAGAATTTATGAGAAAAAGTCATGATCTTACAGTTCAACTAAAAGTACTCTTTGATTGTATTCATATGCCCTAGTGTCTCCATTTAGAATGACATTATTATTTTATATTTATCATGTAATATGTAAAGCACCTTTATACTTTATCATTTCCTAAACTAGTAAATGCATAATTAACTATTTCGTCAACTCTTTTCTTTTAACTACTATAAAAATCTATTAAAAACCAAGCATTATTTTTCTGATGAGAAAAATAAAGCATGAAAAAATGATAATTGACTTGCCTCTGGTTACAGAGACCTATAACTCATTTGGTTCTGACTCAGGGTACTGTTCTGATTTCATGATCCTAGCTGGTAGGACCTCCAAGGCAGCCAGTCATCATTTTATTATTCATTGTTTGGTAATCTGACTAATGTGTTGACTTGCATGCTTACTCAAATGCTGGGAGTAGATAGTTTCCATTTTTCATTCTTTCCCCCTGAGGAATTTTTTCCACCCAGTACTTTATGCTCTTGACTGAATCATCAACTCCCTTAAAGAATTGGTGTCTTTGTTGTTTAACATGGGGTGAGGGGTTGGGGGATGGCGCAATTACTGAGAGCCCTCCAGGAATTAAGTCTGAGTGTGAAGATGAAGGCAGAGATTAATGACAGATGAAGATGTTATCAGCACAAAAGCAAAGCAAAATGCCAAACTCCTTCATTGAAGATCTTTAAATTGTTGTAAAAAGTAGAAATTCCCTCCCAGTAAATACATAAGTATAAATTGAAATAATTCATTAATAATATATCCCTTTTTTACCAAAAAAAAAAAAAAAAAAGGTCACTCATCCTACTTTTATTTTTCATGGAAAGAAGTTTTTGAAGTATTTGCTGGAGAAATCTTACTAATAACTGCTGGACAAAACAGTTCTCAGTTTGCTAGCTATCAACATTAAGCTATCATAGCAAAAAATTATGATGTTCAGATTAGTGGAAACTTAATGGTTCTCTTTTTTAAATTCAGTTTTCTGCTGTGTTTGCACCTCAACTTTTCATTTCTAGATTTTAGATAGGTTGAGATTCAGTGGAGAGGAAGCTTTCAGTCTTCTTGACATGATTTCTCAAATTGCTATTCTAATTAGGCCAATGAACTACTATACTTTAAGAAATGTTTGTTATTGTTCATGTCTATTAGAAATACCCTATTCCGGGCCAGGCACGGTGGCTCGTGCCTGTAAGCTTCAGCCTATGAAGCGGCCTGGGCTTAGGGATCGCGGTTTGAGTCCCGCCTGGGGCCCATAGTGAGACTTAGTTCCAAAAAAAATAGCTGGGCGTGGTGGCATGCGCTTTAATCCCAGCTCCCTGGGAAGCTGAGGCTGGGGATTGCTTGAGTCTGTGGTATCCCGGGCAACGAGAGCCTGCAGTTCCACCGGCAAAAATAGCGAGACCTAGTGTCAAAAGAAAAAAAAAAAAAAAAAAAAAAAAAAAAAAAAAAAAAAAAAAAAAAAAAAAAAGAAAAAGAAAAAAAAAATACCCTATTCATCAATTTCTAACAAAACTATTAACTTCTTCAAAATTTGAAACTTCAGTTTATTTACTTCGTTAGCATTAGAAATGTTGGAAAGTTACTGCTGTTTTCTTGTACTTGGATCACAAATTACATATTTATTTTACTGCTTGAAAATAAAAGTGATTATTTCAATCTTGTCTTTTTTAGAGATAGTAAAGTTAGATACATGCTGATAGCTGAACTGTACCTAGGAATTAGCATATTCATTAAACAAGCATTGCTTTCTCAGATACATTGCCTATGTTGGCAGGTCTTTTCATAAATGTGTAAGGGAGACTTTCTCTGAATGTCTTCCTGGCAAGAACTATGTTTCGTTAATCTAAATACCCAAAGCACAAACTAGCACTGCAACACAGTAGATGATTTGATAATTATTGAGTAAATGATTAAAGTCAAATATATATTTATACCCTCTTGATAATTGAGAATATTGTGTTAAAAAACATGATGCTTTAAACGACAGATTCTTAAAATGTTTAATATATATATATATGTATTCTGTATATGATTTGACAATTTCTTTCTTAGGCATTTATCAAAAAGAAATGGAAAAGAAATCCATATAAAAAATGGTACATGTGTGGTCATCATAGCTTAAATCATAATTTCTCAAACTGAATGCAATGCAAGTATTTATCAAAAGATTAATGATCAAACAAATTGTATATTCATTTATTCTATATCTGGATTATTTTTTCATGTTGTATTCAATTACTAAAACTTACTGAACTGTATATTTAATAGTAGAGGAATTTTACTGTTATGAATATTGTATCTCAAAAGTGAATTAAAACTTTTAAATGTAATTTTCTGTGTCTGTTTTAAACATGTTTAGAATTGTTGGTAGTAATTGATATCTACTAACATCTATTTTTATCTTAATCTGCAGTTAAGTGAGTAAAATCCGTTAACCTACACCAATGAAGACAAGATAGAAATATTCTTTCTGATGAGCTTACTTACAACTAATATGCATATTAGCTGATACATATAAATGAGATATCTGTGTAATGTTTATTCTAAAATATTGTTCCTTGACTCATAAGCATGAGTGTTTCTAATGTGTTTTGGCTTTGATGATTTACTTAGTTATTAAATTTAGGTAAAGAAAGTCACTCTTTATCTTAAAGATTAATATCTAAAAACATCAAAGCTTCCTGTCTATATTTTTTCAATGCAGACTCTATTATCTATATCTTGTGTAGCCCAAATTTTCTTCCATGCTGCATTTTTGTACTTCAAATTTGAAGGTGAATATAACTTTCAGTTCTGGAGGGTAAGGAGCATGCTGATTATATGTAGTCTATTCTAAACTGTGAGAACAATTGTCAGTTATCAAGAGTAGAACCAAAATGTATTTATCAGTTATATTTAAAGATTATATAACTTAGGAATTGACAATGTTGGTGAGAGCCAGTGACCCACTTAGAAAAGTGATATATTGACAACAATTACCTTAAAAGACAGGACATGAGGGGACACAGTTTTACTTTTTAATATGAATTTTAAAGGTTAAGTATATCCAGTTTGTTTAAAAAAAAAACTCAAGACGTTATTACTCATAAATATAGCCAACTCTTTGAAAATAAAACCCACTTTATTTCTACTCTCAAGCCTCATATTTCTGGATAATGAGTGTTTAAATTTCATCAACTGCTTTGCAAACTAATGCTTTATTTTAATTGTTTTTAATTTGAACAATTGATTTTGAATTTAAAAAATTCTTTGCCAAAAATAACTTGCCATGAAGCCTTTTATATTTTCTTGAAGTTTCTGAAAGTTTTAGTATGTAGATTATATTTATAAGTAAAGGAGAAGAGTGAGAAGAGAAAAAGGAGGAAGAATAAGATTTTCTGAATTATTCTAGAAATAGGTAGCAGGGCCTAATAGCAGATTCAGGACATTATCTGTAAGATATAGCAGATTAAGCAATTTTCCCTAGTAATGCCTGGCTTCACCTTCTGTGTGCAAATGGGTTTATTCTTGAAGCGAGGCCAATTGAAATCTTAAAACCAGCAGAGTCCTTTGATTTTATCTACTTGAATTCCCCTATTGCTGAGGGCTTGGGATATGCCCTACAGTGTAAGAGGCCCCTGGGATATGATAGTATTCAAGACTTGATTTCTAACCTCATGCCTTTGAAGAGCTCATGACCTATGTTGGATAAAAAAGACACATATTCAGCCATTAGGTGTGATCAATATGATACCAGTGAAGGAAAGACCTCCCCCCATATTGCTGGCAGATTTTGTCTAAGGTGTTCAAAGCAGACTTTACCCAATATATGTCACCTTGAAGTCAATAGAGGCCCTGTGGACTTCAAGAGAAACTGTTATCGTAAAAAAATAAAGATTATCTGGACTTATGAGAGACAACTCCTGAATATTTTTTTTTTTCAATTGGAGAAACCTGTCTAAAATTAGGGCCAACATCTAAAATAAATAGTTTTGTAATATGATGTCGTCAATCCTATTTAGAAATTATAGATATGTAAATTTTCTATATGTAAGTAGTTAAATTGGGTCTTTGTCTATGATTAATCTAATATTAATTTGCGTGTTGAAGTAGCCCAGGAAGTACCAAGGGTTTTGGGATTTTACCCTGTGCCCAGATGTTAACATAAACATAATGTCAACCAGAAGAGTAAGTATTTATCTTTTATTGAGGAAGAAGTAGAATATTGGATAGATCAAAAGGTATTCATCTGGGTGAGTCAATTTCTTCACTTAGTCATTTAACAGATAATTTTGAACACTTACTCCATGTTAACAAATCTCTGCAAAGATTTGGACAGGAAGGGATTCTTGTAGAAAGGGATTAAGGGAAACTGTCATAAATTGCTGAGATGAAATTAATTGACTAATAATACATGAAATAGGTAAAATTTAAAGATAGACTATGAGATAGATTTGCATGTTTAGTAGTTTATGAAATATTTCTACATATTGCTTTTACTGCTGTAATGTTTCCATTTCCAACTTGCATTTAGCACTTTCATACCTTCTCTCTCTTCCTCTGAATTCATACTTGCTATGAGAAACCCTAGGCACTGTGTTAGCCTATTACTGTCCTTCCATTTCTGTGTAAATAATATTTATTTGTTTGGGATATTGGTCTGTATTTATTACCTTTGTTTATCCATTCTCTTTTTGAACTACTTTTAGATTCTGGTCTTTCAGTGATTGACTAAATGTGTCAATCCAGTGATTGACTAAATGTGTCAATCATACATAGTAACCTCCCCATTTTCCTGAATTTTGACACAGAAGACATAGAATCTGAGATATGTTAGTGCATGAGCAGACTGTCACTAAAATTCAATATTTCATCATGTTAAATTAATTTTGGTTAACAATTGCTCCCTTCCAAAGATTCAAATATCTTCACATATGATAATATATTAATTTTTATCAAGAATCATCACTGTAAGACTACTCTATTTTCCTTTTTCAAATGAATATTAGCCAGCTGTATCTTTTTTAAGTTGTTGACATGTAGAAATCATATTTTTATCATGAGAGATTGAAGAAATTTCTGAGATTTGGCTCTTTCCCTTCACTAATATCTAAATAATTGTTGACTGATATCTAATACCATTATTCTTGTAATAAAATGAAAACAGGAATTATTATCTATGTATTTTAAGAAGACTAATTGATAATGAAAATGTAGGTGAAATTTTTAGCCATAAATGTAAATGATAACATAATTCATAATATTATGATCTGAAAATTGACTGGAATAAATAAATATTTTTGGTTGGGTATGCCATTCCATGTCACATAAAATTATGTTTTCTTTGCCTCTAATGTTTCTAAATAAATCCTGGAGTCTACATTGTTTACAATTTCTTTGTCAAGCAGTGAAATTTGTCATGTTAGGTTTTAGTTCTTAAGCTGAATATAAGGAAAGTAGTAACCTTTTTATTTTTCCTCAGTCTTAGATCATGTGACAAATTTTGCTGATAAGTGAAACAGAAAAAGACCTTGTTCTTCCTGAAACTCATGTGGTATTGAGCCAATTTATAAAAATCTATGAATATAATAGTTTGCTTATTTAGCAAACTTAATATAAGGCTCACAAGTATTGTACCATCTCATCAAAGTGACCATTTCAGATTAATGTGATTTTATAAATATGTAAATAAACACAGAGTTTGCTTATATAATTTGCCTGAAATAACACTAAAAGTATGTAACAAAATAAGACATAAAACCATCAATAAGATGGTTTCTTATTGATGAAGAGTGGAGTCATAGCTTGCACCTATCACCTATGAGTTATAGGTAACTTAGTAATTGGAATATGTGCTCAGTTTTCATACAGAGATTAACTTGAAGTTTTTTTTAACCACAAACATTTTAAACAAATTGAATAAGAAATAAAGTACTTATTATTTAAGGAACCTTATTTGCAATACTAACAAATGAATTGGTAGAAGCCTCCCTGATACATCAGTGTTCTTATCTGATGTTGGCATAGAAAATCTTGATTCAGTAAATGGGCCAGAGATTGATACTGCCAAAATATAGTGGCAATCTTTCTCTCATTTTCAAGAAGATTAATTTTTTAAGTTTTATTTAATTTTTTCTTAAACATTTCTTTACCAACTGTTTACTATATAATTTTGGGAGAAGAAAACTTCACACTGCCATCTGTGCACATTTTTCACTTACCTTCTGCTAAAGCTAAAATGCCAATTCCCTATCACATTCCCTTCCCTCATCTTCTCTTATCACTCTCTCCTATCTTGAAGTTTTATTTTTGCCTAAATATTTTCTACAAACTGAAGACTCCAACTACAACTTATCTGCTAATGAATGTTAATGAATGGAAAAAACCAAATTGAAACAAATAAGAATAAAACATTAATATTAAAAATTTAGAACAGTTGATTAGTTCCAAAACTACTTTTTCCCTTTTGATGGACAGGATTGCTTGAGGTTATAATTTTATGCTGCATATTAATAACAGTTAAATTTCCTGCTGGGAAAAATGTTCCTTGTTCTTACTAAAATATTTTATCATCTCATAGTGTCTTCAAAGGATATGATGAATCATGAAAATAGTATTGTTTCAAGAACTTCACTATTTACATGCTTGGATCATTGATTTTACAGATTGAAGTAGAATAACCTTACAGCCTGGGTAAATATCTTAGGGTAGATAGTTGTCATACAACATCATTTAAATTTATTCTATTATTAATTTCAGCTACATAACAAAAGATCCCCAAATTTTGTTGTACAAAACAGAAGTATCAAAGGAGGCTTAAGGGATTTGGGAACAGAACAAGGAAAAGATACGACCACTAGGTGGCAGTAGCACAGAGACGATTTTGAGAAATTGCTCCCTGTAGGTATAGAATGGCAGAAGTCCCAGGAAGGAAGAGACAGTGGAAAGTGGGCCTACACCTCCAGGATTTGTAGGTGATACTGTTCAGCAGCACAGTAGAAAGCTCAGAAAACGGTTGTGATTTGAAGTTTTAACCACAAGCTTATTTTATTATGACTGGAACATATTGGGTGAGGATTTTGGTGTATGCAAAGCAGATAGGCTCCAAATGACTAAGAATCTGCTTTCATGGACTATTTTTAAAATTATTTAGTGTATAAAAATATGAATTTGACATTGGAGCTATTTAAGGACTGCAGTGAAAAGTACTAACTAGGAACCAAATTATAGAGAACATATTTTGGATTCATTTTTTTAACAGTTATGTGGGTCAGGAATAATGTGTGATTATGGTGAGAATGGCTTATGTTTGCTTCATATTGTCTGAGGTTTCATCTGGGATAACCAGGATGCACATGGTTAATGATGGGTGAATGACTCAACTGGAATCAGATAGAAAGAATCTGGCTGCCAACCTAATTCCTCAGCTCTTCCTTACATTAACTGTCCTAGCACTGAAATGTCTGAGAGACCTCTACATTCACATGGCAAGTTCTTGGACTTAGATGGCTTAAATAATTAGAGACTAGCCAAGTACTTCTCTTTCTTCTTTTTTTTTCATTCCCAACCTCCCACTCCACTGTATAGTGACTTTGATGTAGGGGCATTTACAAGGGATATTTACAGTTTTTCCTAAAGCAAGCATTTAAAAAGATCTAGGTGTAGGTCATAAAGTTTCTCATAATGTTAACTTGAAAATAAGACAAAGATACTGGAAGTTCAAAAAAAACCATACCCAAGTAGACTAGGTTACAAAGGGGTGAATATTGGGAGTCACGTTCATTGACAGCAACATTTGGGGATTAATGCCACAAAAATAAATCTCTCATTACAACTAGCATGTTCCCTTACTAGTGATAACAGTTTTATGTCTTGTTTTATTCCTTTCATAAAATTTGTTTATATATGATATTTAACTCTAGTAAAGTATGTAGGAAATATTTATTTGCTCTTTAATAGGACACACAGCTTATTATAAGATGGATTAGAAATTTAGTTTACTCTAAAGTTGAATCAGATACATTCATATTAGCAAGATAGATGTATAATTTAGAACAATGTCTGTATATTAAAATAGCTAGTCAACAAGTTTGGTTTATTTTCTTAATCTTCATATCTGTATTATATAATAATAACGGTTTTCTTCAAAAATAGGAAAGACATAATGCACTGCATTAATAACCAGAGTACCCAAAGAAATTCTTATTTATAATGGAAACTGAACTGCTAGTTTAGTGAAAGGTACATCTTAGTGAAAAAAGCATGAATTCTTTATGATATAAATTATTTGGATTTATGTGTTGATTATTTACATGTATGTATGTATGTTTGTGTATGTAAACTGTAGAATAGGTCTCCCAATAGATGACAAATTAGACTTTCTATAGATAACTAAATAGATCTTTTCTTATCCTTGTCAGCTAGTATTAGGAATTAAAGTTATTTGAAGCTATGTGGGTCTCAGGAGAAATTGTTACCATTATTTAAAGAATGTGCAGATTATCCAAGTTTAGGGAAAGCTCCAAAAACTTTTTTTTTTTAAATTGGAGAAACCTGTAAATGAAGCTATCCTCTCCTTGTCATGTGAAACTCTCATCCTCTCTCTTTGGTGGCTGGTGGTTTCCTTTCTCTTTGGTGGTTTAGTTTGGAATCAAAACTTCATTCTCTGGCCAAAATTAGGTCCTGCAGATCACTTTAGTTCCCCTATGTGCATATTATTAAATTTTCTTTTTCGTTAAACTCTGATGGTTTTTTGATTTATTTATCTAGACCAGAAGGAATACAGATGGCTAGTGGTGCTTCCCTCTCTGTCCTTTGATACTCTCATATAACAATGAACTGAATATTGAAAGAAATGACATATATATTATTTTTTTTTTGGTATGGGAGAAACCTTAGAATGGAAGATATGCGTTTGAGTAAAGCCTCCACTACCTGCTGTATATACTAAAGAAATTCTTCAACTTTTAGTTTGTCTATCTCTAAAGGGATAGCTATCCATTACAGAGTTGTGACAGATTCAGTGAATAAAGAAAAAAAAAATAATTCCGAGACACTAGTGAAAATTTCTGCTATGGAATAGTTTTAATTTCAATTTTTATTCACCATATTAAACAATACTATGCTTATAGCAGAAGTTCAATTTGCATTAAAATGTTAACATACAAAAGACTAGTATATCAATCAATTTCCTTGTGTTACTGAGTTTATAATGTTTGTTTATATTAGGATAATGTCATTTCAAAACTGAGGGAAATGTCTTTATTTCTATATGTATATAGCTGTTATCTTAATAAAGTTGCTATTGCATTGGGTTATTTGAATTGATTCAGGTTGCCTAGAATTTCCATTATGTAAATTTAGCCCAATACAAAATAGTTTGTATGGCAATTGCTTTTTCCACTTAAAAGTTTGTCTTATTTGCTATCCCTCTCCAATGCTTAACTTTTTTTCTTATATTAACTTTACTAATTTGCAGTTTGTTACTTAAACAATGGCTAGACTTAGAATGACATATATGAATGACTCAGATGTGCTTTTGATTTGTACATTAGATATAAAACCTATTTTCTCTAAAGATTTGGAAAAATAATTAAAGCTACATTTATGAAGTTACTTCTGTCTCTGCAGAAAGACAATAAAATAAATTAATATTGAATTCAAGGTCTAGAAATGTCTTTTTCTCTTAGAAAAAAGAAAAAGAAAAATCTTGATGCAATTTGTTCTCAGGAGCAAGAAGATACATTTCCTTCTAAACCTGTTAGCAATGAATCTTTAATAGCTTTATTTTTTTATTAAGTATGAATTAGTAAAATTGATATGCACTCATTTCTAGATGAAGAAAAGTAAAATGAATAGGAATGGAGAACTTTTAGAGGAGAAAACTTTACTGATATCGTTTCAAATTGATTTTGAAACTCAACCTCTTTCTTCCAATGAAATCTTGTTTTGAAGAGATGGAAACAGAGGTGCTCTCTGAATATGGCTAGAATTTTAATCAAATCAACTATGGATCTTGCTAAAATGCTGGTTGTGGTCTGGAGAGGACTGCCAGAGACTGGGTTTCTCTTCAGATCTCAGAGGCTTTTGCTTTAGGCCCATAGACCACACTTATGTGATAGGGCTATACTTGATTGGTTCTAAATTCAGCTGAGCATTACAGTCATCAGGGCTGTATTAAAACAAAGAAAAAAAGCAAACAAAGAAAAAAAAAACAATAAACACAAAACCAATGTGTGGTCTACTCCTGCTCACACCAGGGATTCTGATATAATTAATACAGATTTATCCTAAGTATTAGGATTTTGAAAGTTCCCAAGCATGTTCTCTAACCAAGTTTGAGAACAAGTTCTTTAGTAGAAATGTCTGTGTGTGTGTGTGTGTTGTGAGGATGTTATAGACAGATCTTTCTCTTGCTATCTTTCTTCAATGAAGTGATAAACTTAAAAAAATCAGATTGTGGTTTATTTTATTTTTTGGTAACATTTTATTGAACATGGTATAAATACATTTGAAAACTTGTTATGAGTAGAATTTTTTCTGTATTTAATGTGACAAAAATGTATCACAAATGAACAGTTATAAAATAACACCATCATTTTACATGACTAGGAAATATGAACGTTCCCTGGTTTATTTTACTAATCTTATAATGTTAGGCATTTTTAGACAGTTCTTTCTTTTAACATTAAAATGATTAAGGTTGCAAATATTATTCATCAAATATTTTTGTGGGCTTTTAAAAATTTTTCTTAGAACAGAGGAGTGCCATGGTTAGGCAATAGAAGTGGTGCAGCCTGGTGGGGAGGAGTATTTAAATCACTGATATTGTCTCAAATTGCCTGTGCATGGTGATAATAAAAGCAAACTGGCTTTTAGTCAGTTTTATTATTGTTGTAAATTCTGTGCACACAATGCAAATCCTTATTGCTTACACTCTGGGCTTACTATTTCCACCAACATGCTTTGGAATGAATTCTAAGCCACAGCTTCATAATGAGGTTTCACAATCACTGTGCGAAAAATATGAGTTTTCACAGAGTTTTAGATATATATTGCCATATTTTATTCATAAGGTTTTTTCAACTAACATTTTCAAGAGTAAAATATACACATACATATTTAAATGTCTTTTTTTTCAAATAAGTAGTGAATGTTCTTCATATTTGACAATTTAGCAAAATTTTTACATTTTTCTACTAGAGCGATTGAATATTATAAGTTAGCTATTTGCTTTTCTTCTTTTGTGATTGCCTAGTTATCCTGTTTTCCTAGTAGTGTGTATTTTCTTATTGATATGGAAAATACTGTAGCAAAACTATTGCTTTTTGCTAAATATGTTATAAAAATTTCTCAGTTGTTTTGTCATTTTAGTTTTTTATGATGTGTTAAGATTGTTTCAAAATACAAAAGATATATTTTTAAATGTACCTTGATTCAATAATCTTTTCCTTATGTTTTTTTCTTGGAGTTTTAAACCCATACCAGTATACATAGTTAAGTTCCTTCAGCTTTTATCCAGAACTCTTAAGGTATATACTTTTTCATTATATTTGGTTCTCTTGTAATAATCTCATTGGTTGTCATCGTATAGAGAAATAATTCCTTATTTTGTTAACAGGTATCCAGATGGTAGAAAGATGGTCCACTGATTTGTTCATGTAGTACTCAATTATTTGATGTCACACTTTATTGCCCATTATGGTTAAAAGAAATTTGTTCATATTTTTGAATTATTTATCTCATTCTATTTTCATCAATTTTTACACAAATAGTATTATATGTTATTGTTTTAAAATTTTAGTTTTTTTAGCATTTAAGGATAAAAGTACCTTTTATTCCGCTAATCTGTGATCATTTATTCAAACAATGTGTAATTTTCAGTTTAAGTAGTGTTTTGTGGTTTTATTAATATTGTTATATTTATAAATTGATGTATGTGGATTTTGACACTTGTACACCAGAGACTTTTCCATCAAAGAATATTTTATGACTATTCTTTTTTCAAGATTATTTTTTGATATTGAGAAATCAATTTATTTGCTTTTATTATCATTTATTTTTGTGTATTATTAACTAGATATATGTAAGATTGTATGTATATAAGTGAATTTGACATGTGTGTGAAATGGTGCTCTATATGTTAGCCTTTTAAAAAGAAATTTTAAATCGTTCTTTTCCCCCTAGTCCTCTGGAACTATTCTGGTAGCCTAACACTGAATCCTCTATAAGGCATGAAAAAGTAAAATTCAAAAATATTTTGTGAAAAATTAATTAGATAAGGGAGATAGAGAAAATTGATTTTAAAATTGAGGTTTTCTAGCTTAAAATCATAGCTTTGCTAATTGTCAAAATATCATTAGTTGAAATGAACAGACTGAACCATATTAATGTCTAAGAATATTTTAGTTGAGGGAATTAAATGTGCAAAATAAAAGATTCAGAAAATATATAGAGAAAGCTATTCAGATATATCCAGAACTTTTTAATTTTTCTTTTTTTACTGTAATTTTGATAGCATTGCTTTGCACACTGCATATGATTTAAAAATATCATGTTTATGTTGCAAATCTTCAGATGTATATTGTCATATCACACCCAAAACGAAGGCACCTACATGGTCCTTTGGGCTTTGACTCCTATTTGTTTCTCCTGTTTCCCTTTCTGGCAGTCTCAATTGTCCATCAAATTTCTAGCGTTGGTTTTCACTTAGTACATTCTTTTGTTTTGTTTTTTTTCATATTACACATATGAATGAAATTTAGTATTTGTTTTGCTCTCTTAGATTTATTTCATTTAGCATATTCCCTGCTACGGACCGGCCGGGCGAGGGCGCAGGCCGCGGATGACCAGAGTTCAGTTGGGCAGGAAAGACGCAGGGGCCAGCAATTGGCGAACAGACACACACTCAAGGGGTGATGAATCTGCTGCGATTTATTTGAGGTTTTCGTGGATATATATAGTGTTTTGGGCGATTACATCAGCATTCTATAAGTATATGCAATTAACATGTCAACAGATTGCAGATTTATCCTAGGTGTAACTTAAACATTTTAACTAACAACATAACATTCCCAAAAGCATCCCAAAACAATCTTTTACTTTGTTATCCCTTTACTGAGACTCCACCAAGGTAAAAAGGATTTGCTTTGAAACTTAAACATTTTAACATAAGTTCTCAAAGGCATTCCAAAACAATCTTTTGTTATTCCTTCACTGAGACTCCACCAAGGTAAATAGGAGTTGCTTTGACTTTTTTAGGGAAATACTCTGACCGCAGGGCTGCTTAGAATTGTTTAGTAAATCAGAGGGTGACCTCAACAACTCCTTTGCCTGAGGTCTGGGGGCAGCGCCCTAAAGGTCCCCTTGTGAAGTTCAGCTCCCAGAAACACCCCTCCTGTGGGGGCAGAGAGCTTCGCCCATGGGTGCTTTCGCCCCAAGGGTCCCCCATTTCAGGTCAGCTCCCATAATTCCCCTTTAGAACTACTGAACTACTTACAAATAGTATCATTATATATTGGTTAGCATGTACTATGTTTGCCCAGAGTTTATTACAATAGTGAACGGAACTTCAAGAATGCACTCAGTTAATTTTTGTAACAGAGTGCCCTAGTTGAATTTTAGCCTAAGGAGTGAAACAGAGCTGTTTAATAGCCCAGTCATATGCACTCTTTTTTATTCAGCTATGTTTGAAATTACAAATAGAAATCTGCAACTGATCTTCTGGAAACCCTCTTGACTGTGAACACATCGAAGGACCTTGAACAAGGGTTCAGTGACTTTGTAGTGTAAGATATTTTCACTAAATATTTTTCATTCATGTATTTTCTAATCTTTATTTCTTCCTGTGTACTCTAATACACAGACCACTGCCACCACTCTCAATACCACCACACATGCACAAACCAATCACACAGATTCAGGATCATTCCATAGCAAGTCTTTTATTCTCCTTTTTATTTCCATAGTATTTCTGCTTTTTGATATATTTGATATCCTTAATGTTACTTTATGATTTTTAAATTTTTATCTTTTATATAGAGCATTCTTGTAATTATAAGATATGGTTTTACATTCATCATTGACTACCATTTGAAACACATAAATCCTCTTTTTAAATATCAATTGTACAAATTATGTTCAAGTATAAGATATATTTTTACCCTGAACAATTTATAAAAAGTAGGATCATATTTTTCAGGGTCTACATTTTCATTATTTTAATAAGAAAACTGGCCAAGTATAACAAATAGCTGCTTTTAGAAGTTAAATTATGGAAAAAACATAAGATTGTGATCCCTGAGAAAATGGATGAGATAGTGCAGTCTTATAGTCTCTTGAAATGAAATTCCAAAAAGAACCTACTAATCTAGCTGGGTTGAGGAAGCAATATCAACATGGGGTTGAGGGACAGAGTGGCAGAAAAATGTTGACAGAATATGTGAAATAAAGGAGATATATAAAGAATGCTATAATTTGCATAGTGTTCTATCTTAGGCTACAAAAGATATCTACACAAAAATAATTCCTAACTTGATATAGTTGAGAATAAATGTATGAGGAAGAAACAACTGTCAGTGGATTGTTTGGTAAAACTTTTTATAGTTTACTCAAAGCTATTGGCTTGAGCTTCTGGAAGTAAGCATGAAATAATCTCATAAAAAACATAGGACATGCAGTGAATGTTCCAGAAGTATCTCCCTTAAGTATGGAGCTAAAATAACACTGTAGGAAAGGCTGTTCAAGACGTATTTTGAAAGCTTAAAAGTCAAGATTTTAAAGGATTAAGTAGACTCTTAGGTGTTTTAATTGCCCATCAGAAGAAATTCTGATACACAGTAAAAAATAACACTCAACAATCTAAATTTTTAAAGGGTTGTGATCCATTAAAGAGTTATTGATATGTGAAGAGGGAGGAAGTTGTGATCCATGACAGGAAGAACTGGTCAATAAATACAGAGATGTTAGACATAAAAGAGAGCAAATACATTAAACAAGCTACTAAAATATGATCAATATACCAAAGATATATTAATAAAAATTAACCAAGAGCAAATACATATATATAAATAAATTGTTTCAAAAAAGAGCAAATTCTAAATATTATAAAAAATTAAATTACTGAGTTGAAATGTCTCTGAATTGGCTTAATAATTGATAAATGTTGAGAATAAATTATAAGAATAAGATATTTTGAGAATAAAATATAAGAATAAATGTCATTGAACTTGGACACAGCAATAGAATTATATAAAAAAACACAAAAAATACTCAGTGATTTTGTTTAATTTCAACACATGTGAATAATTGAAGTCACAACACATGTGAATAATTGAAGAAAGCATAGAAATAAATATTAAAAAAATATGTGATTTTTGTGAGATTTCCCCAAATTTGATAAAACTAGAAACCCACAGTTTCAAGAAGTTTAATGAAGCAGAAGCAGTATAAAAACAAGAAAGATGACACCAAACTTACTATGCCCAGATTTCAGAAAAATCTATGGAAAGCAAAAAGTTTTAATGTGAGACAGGTACATAAACTTACAGATAAAAATGATCATTATCAGAGACTTCTTGTCAGAAACTGAAAACCAGAAGTCAAAAGAACAACAACTTCAAAATGCTGAATTAAAGAAAAAAAAAAGGAAAAAAACCTGTTAATACAGTATTCCATGGTAGAAAAATGATTTTTCAAAAACTAAAGTAAAAATAAAGATTTTTAAGGTAAAAATATGAGAAGGGAGATGATTTTAAATTTAAATTAAGAAATAAGAATTTTTGAAAATAACAAGATAACTATTGTTTTTTTAATTTTGTCTTGCCCTCTAATTTTGTTTAAATCAAAAATTGCAGCATTGTATTTTGTGACCTATAACATATACTGAATCCCAAATAAAAACAAACAAACATGCATTGAAAGAGAAATAGGAAAGATAATATTGCTTGATGTAATAGAAGGTAGAAACTGTGATAGTTAAAAATTGATACTCCAAACCTGGACAACAATAAGAAGTAAAACACAGAGGCATAAATGCTGTAGAGTTATAAAATCTTACAGTGAATTAAAATGTATAAGAGAATAGTAAAAAGGAATAAAAATCAGATGAAACACAAGGAAGCACAGATCAAGATGATATAATTAGCAAAATGTAAATGGTTTGAACATTCTCATCTTGAAAAGAGATTATTGTGTTTGGTTAAAAAGAAAAAAACTGTATTATATGGTTTCAACAGTTAACAAAAAAGAAAACACAGACACTGAGAGCTAAAAAAAAAAAGTGAGAAAATATATCCCACATAAGAAATTTGGCACAGTTTTATTAATATCAGAAAAAGTGGACACTTTAATATTCACAACAGTGAATATCACCAGTAACAAATATAGTTATTTTTTAATGATAAAGGAATTAATTTACCAGGAAGACATTAAGAGCTTAGAAATATGTATACATATTTCTTCAAAATATGTATATTTTGTGCTTCAAAACATATTTAATAAAAATTGTTCTGACTGAAAATATTTGAAATATCCATTGCAAAAACTAAAATCCTAATTGTAGGTTTTTATATATCTCTCCTGATGTTCATAGGACAGGAAACAGAAAATTAATTAGGGATAACAAATAAATAATACATCCAACTTGTTTAATTCACATTGTATCACATTCCTACCCAAAAGCTCTAGAATATGCAAAAAAAAGATCAAATTAAATGCTCAGTAAATCAAAATAAAGAAATAATCAAGGCAAGTTAATCAAAAGATCAATTTTTACAAAATTATTTCAGAAATTCCATTTCTGGATGACAGCTAAGGTGATTGTACATCTACTGGTATGCTAGAAACTTACAGAAGTTAAAGATCTTATTCCAGAAAATTCTCTGAGACAACAATCATGTTATTTTTATCTTTCAGTCTTTCACAATACCTGGAATTGTGTTGAGTACATAGTGACAGCTAGTAGAATCTTCTAAATTGAATTGTATTGCTTCATTATGGACTTTTTACTAGTGCCATCTCTGAAATTAATCAACTTTGGAAGCACACCTACTGTGGATTGTCAGCTGGTTTTAAGATTTAAAAAATCAAAAACAAAGGAATACAAAAGTCAAGTAGCTGAAACTATACTATCATCACTTGTAAGTTTTCAAGTTTAAAATTTCAGTTTTAATATTAAAGTTTGTTATTTCATATCAGCTTAATATTAGAGATATTAGAGCCAGTTGCTATAAATGTTTCATTAACTATTAAACTGTCAAAAATGATTTAAAATATGTACAAAGTTAATTTGATGATCCTGTAGGCATATCATTGAAGTTACCATGACTAAGACTTATTTTTATGGAAAAGGACACAAGTGACAGATGAATGACAGGGTTAATCAATAGCTTTTTACTCATGATCTGAAAGAGGGCATCTATTTCAGCTGGATTGGGTTTAGTCATCATCTGGCTACAGCTACTCCAGTGAAAAATAGTGAGTCACTCTGAATATTCTTCAAGTACTGGGCCATGTAGTTTTTTTTGTTGGGCAACAGTGGACAGTTAGATGGGTCTAGGGAATAGGAACAGGGAGAGAAACTTGTATTTGAAATATTTTTTTCTGGTGGTCAATTCTTTTTGGTTGCTAATAATAATGCTTATTAGGTAGTTGACAAAGTCATGTTTGGTAGCTTGGTTGCTTGGTTTAAATGTAATTTTCTTGAATAATGTATTCTCTAACTACTGGACTAGCTTTGCTCTTCTGTCCTTTTCCTCAGCACTTACTGAGCCTCTCATTATCTGCCCAGTGTTTGTCTTCTGCCCACCTCTGCCATGGAATTCTAAATTCCCTGAAGATCATGATTGTTTTGTTAACTGCTATATCCCAGGGTCCCATCAATGTCTGTAATATAGTATATGATCTTCATAAGTTTGATGAATGAATGAATGACTAGTCTTAAAGAATATAATGTTAATAACTCTCCTTGGTGAGCTCTGTCTTAGAGACACTCTCTTCACCTTTAAATCTGTTTCTGGCCTTTGCTGTTCTTTTCAGAATTTTCTTCTCTTTTTCTTCTTTTTTTCTTTTTTTGCAATCCCCAGCCTCAGCTTCCCAGGTAGCTGGGATTACAGGCATGCATCACCATGCCCAACTATATTTTTTTGGAACTAGGTCTTGCTATGTGCCCCTGGCAGGACTCAAACTTCAATTCCTGGTCTGGCTGCAGTTTCCTAGTCTGCCACTTACAGGCATGTTGCCACCATGCCTGGCAGAATTTTCTATTTTAAATGTGTTTTGAAGCCTAGTATTGGGAGTAATAGTAGTGTGACTCAGTTATGTTACATAAATTGAAGATATAAAAATAACCTTTTTAAAATGTTTTTAATGATAAAATCAAGTATTTATATATAATAGCATATTAATTCAATCTATATAATAATTGAATAGAATTTAAAAACTATACAACCTTTAACCTTGGATGTTGTCTTTCTTGTAAGTCACTGTCTTTAAAATTAGTATCCCAGCACTTTTAAGCAGTTTTCTATATTCATGATAGTTATACTGATGAAACTAACAATCTGGAAAGCAAACTTTTTGGCAATTATAATATATTAAGACAGTATTATAATAACCATTTGTAATTTATTTTAAAGCCCATTTAACGCAAAAATTAGGGAATTTCTAATGATATTAATAAAAAATAATGTTTTGTCATTTGTTATACACTATTAAAATGTCTTAATCATTGTAGTTTATGCAACATTTTCTATTTATTCTTTACACGCACTTAGTTAAACCTGAGTAAGTTTACTCTGAACTCTTCATGGTAGAAAGATGTTTGGAGTAGAAAACACTCTCCAGTAGAGGAACTTGAAGTTGAGTTTCATTGTTGGTTTTTTGATACATCTCAGTTCTTGAGTAATTAATAGTCCTTTGTAGATTTAAAAACTTGGATGTACCCTGCTGGCATGGGTGCATAGTATATTACTCTATTCCTTGCATCCTATTTCTCAAAAAGGCAATGGATGTGTTTACACAGATGATAGAATAAGTCTCATTGTTCTGACAGTTATGAGTTGCATTTTAGAGTATGCAGCTAATGTTGGAGATCCACTTAATGAGTGTATAATACACTCAAAGACAGATATAGCAAACACCTAATTGGAATACATACTTAATTGTAGATCAGCTTATTTGTAGATCTGTCGCATTATTTACTCCTATAGTTATCAATATATTTACTTATATGTTTATGAATCAAAATAATTATGAATCACTATTGTTTTGGATTTCCCCCTTCCACAAAGTAGCATATGTATCATAATATCTTGTGCATTCACCAGTGTGGTCTCACACACTGCAAAAAAACTTTGATTCAGGGAAACAAAACTTTTGTATTTATGGGATTAAAAAAAAAACATTAGCCATTCTGGACTAGCTAAAATTCCACTAAGGATTCTATTGCAGGGTCTCATAAAAATAAAAAAGTAGGACATAGCTGGAACCAAGCATATACATGTATCTTGTGCACATTCCTGTTTCTGGGAATAGTGTTTAAAGATCTGGACTATACATACAATATAAGGATTAGTTAAGTCAGCCCACTGATTTCTCCAAGGTGGTATTTAAGTGTTTTCCTACTCTAATTAACATATGCCTCCATAGTCTCTAGATGCCCTGAAGTTTTATTGAGAAATAGACTAATAAAATGATAATATGCCATTATGTGGGAAGAAAACTAATTTTTATTAATATTATATACTGAGAATATTTTGACTTGCTCAGATATATTGCTGTTTCTAATGCTTTTATTAACTTTATAATATACATGTAAATGCATGTTTTCATACAAGACTCACAGAGGTTTGAAATTTCCTTCACAGTTAATAACTTTAGAAAAGTACTCAGTCTTCTTTTATCTTACCAAAAACATCACTTTTTCTTGTATAACCTTGATGCTCAGAAATTATGCAGGAGAGGTTGATAAGTTCTTGCATGGTTTTATCTAAAAGGATCTTAAATGACTGCATTAAGAATTCAGGGAATTTCCTGAGCAGTAACCTTTTAAACATTAGCTGCTAAAGCATGTTGTGGAGTCTCCTCTCCGAGGATCTTTATAAGTTAAGTGACACATATTGTCCTTTATGTTCTCATTTCCTAATAAAAGGAAGACATGAAGTTTGAGGATTTTTAGAAAATAATACTGATGTGTTCTGCCTCTCATATTCATAGCTGTCTTTGTTTCACATCACAAAGAAGAATCTGAGAGATAATAACTTGGTGTAGATGGACAGACTACAGCCGTGAGGCTACTTCTCTGTAGGTGTGGAAGTAGGTGTGGAAGGTCATCCAGACAGCATGGGCTTCACTAGGTCATTGTAGTAACTACTGAGGCCATACTTACTTTTGTTTTTAGACACTAACATTTCACTTCATCAGTTTGGAGGTAATATATCTCTGTATTCCCATTTCAGGGTAACTAATACCACATTTAGTTACTGTGAGAGGCACCATTTAATTTGAATCCGACTCATTTCTTAATAGGGACTTCTCGGCTGGTAAGCTTTTCAATAAACACATTGAAATGAAATGTCCCATTGGGCTGTGTTGCAGGAGTTATTTAGTGTTTGTGTTCTCACCCTATGTCCAGATAATTCATTGTATTTGTTTCTATAACTAAATTGCCTGTTTCTATCTTACCCTTTACTTGGTTAATTTAAAACAAGTCTTATAGGATTTGAAAACTGTTTCTTGTATACTTATGCAATTAAATCTTAATAGGACACAGTGGTGTCTCTCTGGATAAGACTCTAATAATTTATCAAATCATTTATAACAGCAATATCATTGGAATAAGAATGATGGTTACAGACTCAATGTCAAAATGAATTATTGAACTTTATGGTGTTTTTATAGTGCTGTGTTTCTCCACCTCAGTAAAGAAAGTATCTTTACAGCTAAAGGTGGCATTAAATCTAGTTATGAATTTGTAGAAGGTAAAAAGATTGATTTGACAACAAAACTAATTTCTCTCCATTTTAGCAGAAAGCAGGCAGAAAGAGGACAAATACTAATTCATTATTTTCACATTGTTTTCATTAGTTAAATCTTGGATTGTGATTCCCAAATAACAAATATAAGACATTCAAACCAATCCCTAACTCTGAATTAGATTGCATTTGGGTGCACATTCTATTGATTTAAAAATGAAAATGACTTGCCATTAGAGAAGTTGGAGAGTAATTCTTAAATGTATGATTTTTATTAAATAGTTGCTAGCTTCTTGTATACATTTATCATTAAACTGGACATGGCCTTTTGTTTAGGAGTACTGCTATATATATTATATATATATATATATATATATAATATCCTTGGTTTTAATGGTGACTTTTCTCTTCATATAATCATTTGCATTAATTAATAACTTTTAAAATAGTTCTAATTAGTTTATATTAAACCACAAGTAAATGGGCAAAGTCCCATAGACACTAGGATGAGTGCATGAAAAAACTCATTAATAATCAAATCACTATATGTGGATTGAATTTCAAAAAAACTTTTAATGATAATGGTTTTCTAATATCTAAGAAATTGTTTTTGAATCAGGAGTGGTGGTGTGGTAGAAAGCATTGAACCCTAGAATCTGGACTTTTTAAAACCATTGGTCATGTACTTAATATCCATATTTATTCAGGCAGCATGTACAAGCACTTAATTCTTCAAGGGTCTGCTTAAGTTAATTTATTGGTCTATTAGCACTTTGATAAATTATACATAATCAAAAAAATACTACTTTCAAGTTGTTTAAACTTGGAACAAATACATTCTATGTAATTTTGTGTATGATCTTTTGTTTATCCCCCAATTTTTAAGACCACTTATTGAATGATCTTGGTAATGAAATGTTAATATACAAAACACTGGAAAAATTTTAAAAAGAATGTGGGAAAGTTGGAATTGTTGTAATTTTGGGGATTGTTTTAATTTTTGATAAGACAGTAATTGATAAGACAGTTGATTGTAGGAGAAGAGAGTGGTGTGCATAAATTTGGAAGCAGAGCATGTTAGTCAGTAGGGAAGAACCAGTGCAAAATTGTGAGGTAACAGGGTACAGTATTTTTTTCCAATGGTGACATGTTGTCAATGATATTTGTTTATTTGTTTTATGATTTATATTTATTTTCTTACTGTTTACATATTTATGCTTATATGTGTATATGTAATTATATTACATCATTGTAGTTTCTAGGTCTAAAATATAGTAAGGGGACAGTGAAGTTCAAAGATAATCAGATTAGGAGAAGAGGATTCATATGTAACAAGCTATGAAGATCATATGGGACTGTCAAGGTCATATACACTCTGTGTATCAATCTACAACCCTTTGAGCTGAATAAGACAGAATGGATTATTGAAAAAAACTCTTGGAAGAGTCAAAGACAAAAGAGAGGTGAGAGATAAAGTGATTAATGAATTCAGAAACATAATGTCAGAGTTGGAAGGACCAAGAAGATCTAGCCTTAATTTTAAGCCATTCTTTCCATGACTTATCCTAACATATTGAGAATTTATAATGGTGTTAATTTTTATTTTTGTTCACACCTCTCATTCCAATTATACTTTATTTTAGTGACATCATTAATTTCCATAGTTTAGATAAAATTTCAATATTGATCAATAATTTATTATTCCCATGCTCTGGTCTCTTCTAAGGACCAACGAGATTCAAAATGTCAAAATGACTGAGTGGACAACTTAAATAGAAATTTGACATGAGCACTTTTAATGAATAAAAATTGCTAGTCATCTTATCAATCATTTTATAAATATTTGTTTTAACTCATTTTTTCCTAGAAACTTTTGACTTTCATTAAATTTTGCTAGGAAAATCCTTGATATAGTCATTTGTGTGTCATCTTCACAAAACTACAGGTCAAGAAATTAGTAACTAATACTTTTTAGCTATTAATTGGTGTTCAATTTTTGGCAAGCTGATAATCTGTTTCCTGTAGTGTTGGTATTTTATGCATATAGTCATTCAATAGATGCTATTTTTAATTAATAGTGATGTAAAATATGAACATTCATCAAATATGTATATTTTATTTAGTGCTTATCTCAGCGAAAATAATCCAAATTGTATTATTGTGACTATATATAGTTTTAGCAGAGTGCAAGTTTGACTGGGAACATTAACATCATTGCAAAGAGCAAAGTGTTGAAATGATCACAAAATAGTGTTGAATTAGGAGAATGTATCACCTTCATTTATTCTTACTTCTCTGTAAAAGTCTTAACTTTTTTGACTGCTATTATGATATTTCATCTCTGTTCTAATAATTGACCTTCCAACAGAGAAGGACATGTGAACTTGACTTTTTCTCAACTGATTAGATAGTAAAAGCTAAAAAAAATTAAAATAAATTATCTCTATAGTGTGTAGTATAGGCTTTTATTGTAGATTAGATGCAAAAACAGCAAAAAAAAAAAAGAGTTGAATTTCGCCTCTATAGTTTAGTTCAATGGAAAGAAGAAGAAAACTTAATTGTACAGGTTTCTGGTGCTATTAAATGCATGAGACTGCAGATAAAGGGAAAATTAAAGGAAATGAGTGATTATAATTGTAATGTAATTTCAGAACTCATGCATACATTGACAATAAGGAATTGAAACTTTTCTTCCACATAAGACTGTTGAGAAGTAAAGAGATAAAACAGACAATATTCAAAATCCCTGTCATCATTGACTGATGCTATCATACCTTTGTTCTCCTTCTTAGGTACAGCTAATCCAGAAGAGTCTGTTACTGTTCAGTCATGCCTGGATTTCCTCTGTTCTTCCCTTCTGCAATTAGTGACCTATTAAGGAACCATTAAGATAATTAGGAGGTATTCACTACAGTGGTAGCTGAATATAGTGTATTAGTTCAGTCATGTGTGTATCTTTAAGTATGAATATTGCAAAAGCTGCTTTTGAAGGTTGAAATTACATTAGAAAATTTAAACAGCAGGTGTCAAATTTTAGCTTATTACCTTCTGATTAACATATGACACAATTGTCTATGTTATGACTTGAAAGTTTTAGCATTTTTAGCAAAAATTGAAAACACTGAATAGTTTGAAATGTTGATAATTAAAATTCAGTGAGTTGAATGTGATTAGTAACTCCTCAAACAGTTCTTTTCAAATACTCAAGTAACTTTTGGAACATACACACCTCCTTTGCAGGTATACATTTTATAATGATCTGAAATTCTCTGATTTATAGATTAGCAGTCTACAACTTCTAGCCTGCAGTTATGTGTTTTCATATGATATGATCTATAATTAATTAATTCCTGCATTGGTACCCTTCTCTAGTAAATCCCATTGTCTGTGGGGGATATCTCATTATGTTCTCATTAGCTCCAATCTGACTTTAACATATTTTACTGAACTACAATGACTTTGGTGGCATCAAACAGAATTTTAATTAAAAACCGTTGACACTACTTGGTGTATGTAAAAGATAGTATTGGAAACAAAAATGTAATATTTTTAAAATAGCAAAATAAGTTTACTTTCTTCCCTATTATTTAGTTAATAGTAAAATAGACAATATGGACCAAGATGGGATTAAGGAGTCCCCACAGCATGACTGAATTTAGACAGGTTTCACTTTGATCCTTCTTTTTTCCTTAAAGCATTTGCTATAGAATACATGTAAGTGTGAATTCTTTCTCTTTTATTTTGTGACATAAGTCTTGCAAAAACACTTCCACAATCTTTTCATGGGATCTGGGAAGAATACTTTTGCAATGTAATCATCAGGAAAAATGGTGCTTTTTCCTTCCATTTTCTGGGGGAGGATAGATGCCTAACTTGTATACATGCTAATTAGGAAATACAGATGACCTTATCATATATGACCCTTCCCGTTCTCCAGTTTCTCTAGTGCTATTTCACTAGTTCACCACAGAACTTAAAAATACTCTTGCCTTTTGTTTCAATGGAGTTTAGTTCAGTCCCTTTCCTCTATTACAATCAACTCTATCCTCTGTTGCAATAATCTTAAATTAAATCTTCCATGCCTTTTTAACTGACCTGGTATAATTATTATTATTATTATTATTATTTTTACAAAATATATCACTAATAAAGGACTTAGGAAATGTCAGGAATATTTTTAAGTGCCTTCATATGTTAAGTAAATTGAATTTATGAAAATCCTATGAGGCTGGTAGTATCACTATCCTCATTTTGCTTCATCTCATGGAGGTGAACATTCTCTGGGGACCTTAGGAAGGAAAAAAAAAAGACTTATTCCCTTCCTAATTTACTCTTACCTCTCAAAGAAATGCCATCCTAAATATCTAGTCATTCTTTTTTTTCCTCAACTGCCTGGATTTTTTTTCCAGATTTTAATTATTCACTTAATCAGTATATGTCTATTGATACATACTTTCTGCCAGGACTAGGAAAAATATTAGATAAGACATATAGACTTCTTATCACATACAATATGTAGTCAGTGAGATCACTGACTACCTTTTGACAGATGTAGCAAAGGCTTCTCTGGACCATACAGGTTTGGTACTGAAGCCACCTCTCTATCCAATCTCCATATTGGAATCCTTCTCTTTGTTTGCACACCCTTTATGTATCTTGAATTCCTGCCTTCCAGGAAATCTGTTTTACCTTGACGATTTCACTTCTTTCTCCCCCTGCCTCTTCCTGAATGAAAATTCCAACTGAGGTCATTTTTACATTTTAGCATCTGTCCTTAAAATCTACAGTCTTAAACAGGAGACAATGGGGAGGGGAATAGCACACCCTATCAGTATCTATACATGCTTGATGAGACTGGGAGGATCTTTCCTAGTGAAAGAATGAGATGAGGTGAATGTTTCAGGTTGAGAAAATACCATATTCACAAAGAGAAAAAAACACACATCAGTGCCCAGAGCCAAAATAGAACTAGGAACATAAAATTAAAACATGACTGAAACAAAGAGTGTGTACAAAGAGATGTGAATAGAAAAGAATGGTGGTAAGTGAAATATCTTTATAAGATAAATATACAAATATACTAGGGATTTTCTTTAAACTAATGGAGGCAAAAAGGCAGAGTTGAGGCTACTAATTTTGGTGGGATGAGGTGGTAGGAAGGCAGGTTGGGAGTGTGAACTACGGGCGAATTGAATCTAATGATCTATGATAAAGGACCATGGGTGTTTTGGTGATAGATGTGGTATGGTAAACACACACCTGAGGAGTTATGAGCTTATCCTCCCAAGTCGTACATAGCACCATAAATCAATGCTGCTTCAAAACACACACAAACATACAAACCACAGAAAAAATTTCAAACATCTTACTATGCATTAAAAAAAAAAACCTGAAGGGAGTCAGACCACAGTTCTGCTTTTTGAATACTCTCTGTGTAAGTATACGTAAATAACAATATTTGTGTATACATTATATTTTATATACATAATCAAATTTTAACATATCATACATACAATAATATTTGGATACAATTGTATAATAGTTAAATTCTGTTTTTTTTAGCAAAGAACTTTTAGTCAAAAAACATTTATTCAAATTTATCTAGTAAAGTTTTATTTAACTGTAACTTTGTAAAGTATATTTGGCTTAAAATTATAAAATCATCATGGTCTATAATGCCTCAAATATGCATATCTAGCTACTGGCTCAAATACTTGCTAGTATACCAGTTGCTTATTATTGTTTGCAATTCAGATAGTTAATGCTATAATTAGCTCCAAGCAGGTGTGTGCACTTTTATAGTAGTCTTACAAAAGGGTCTTTGGCAAACTAAGTGTTCAGTTCATGTTAAAATAGGCCATAAAGTGAAACAGTACTGTTTTACATTTTGAGATAATTTCACATTTGCTTCTAATTATCTTGTTATTGAATAGCTACTGTTCTTTCACAGGGCTTTTTCACAGACTCAGTGTAGTGTCTGAGGATCAAGTCAATTTAAACAGGTTGCTTATCAAAAAATGTCTTTAAACATCTTTAACATTTGCAATGATTTCTATTTAGCCATATCCTAACTAAAATTGAAATAGGACAAAAAGGGGGGTGATGTTTTAATTTTTTTGTTTGTATTTTATTAGATTGCATTTTGCCTAAGCCTTTTTATGCTAGTTTTCAATTGGTATAAATGAAATTGCCTGAGTGACAAAGTGCTGAACGGAAGGGTTGGGTATGAAAGCTCTAATGCCAAATCAAGTATAATATTTTTAATCAGAGTTAATTGATGCCAGCTGTGTGGTCTGTGTGCTATTTTGCATTTATGGGTGAAGAAAGGTGTGGTTGCTATTATTTCAATTTAGAAGCTGTAACTGGTTGCCAATCATTAAAAAATATAAGGATGGGGGTCAGGCATGGTGGCTTGTGCCTGTAAGCTTCAGCCTATGAAGTGGCCGGGGCTAGGGATCGCGGTTTGAATCCCGCCTGGGGCCCATAGCGAGACCTAGTTCAAAAAAAATAGCTGGGCGTGGTGGTGCACGCCTGTAATCCCAGCTACCTGGGTAGCTGAGGCTGGGGATTGCTTGAGTCTGTGGTACCCCTGGCAACGAGAGCCTGGGGTTCCACGGGTAAAAATAGCGAGACCTAGGCTCAAAAAAAAAAAAAAAATATATATATATGGATTGGGTGGACTTGGTGTTTACTGAACAGAGAAAGACATAAGTGGTTCAAGTAGTACAGTATAATTTGGATTATTATTTGAAACATTTTAGTTTTTTCACAATCACTTAGGAACAAATAACAGGTCTGTTATATAATTTTATGACTAACTTTAAGAAAATATAATAGTCTGGGGAAAAATATAAGTTGCCTTGTGATGCTATTTATTAATCTATTGCAGCATTAGATCTAAACTGGTCTTTTAAAATCTTTATTTTCTTACATCATTCATTTTTGTACAATATTTTATTTCTCCCTGCAGGTGTGGTCCCTCAAAATCTCCCACCACCACATCACTGATGAATTATCATCATACTCCCATGTGCTCTTCCTTCTCCTGTTTTGACTCTTCTCCCTCCCCTACCCTTTCTGTATGCCTCAAAATCTATAGTTTGCCTGCAGGCTTTATCTTTTTTTAGACCCTTTGTTCGGTTTCCTTATATTCCACCATAAGTTAAACTATCTGATGTTTTTCGTTTTCCTTCTTACTTATTTCACTGAGGATAATCCTTTCCATCCCCATTCATGTTGCTACAAATGGTACAAGTTTATCTTTTTGATTGCTCAGTGATATTCTATTATGTAAGCATGCCACATCATCTTCATTCATCTGTTCTTGGACATTAGGTTGTCTCCATATCTTATTTAGTGTAAATAATTCTGCAATAAACATCAGAGTGCAGGTGGATCTAAACTGCTCTAAAGTCAAATTTCTTACTACTTTTAAAAATCTTATTTCTTATTTTTTAAATTATAATTAAATTTTCTTTAACTGAATGGTATAAATCTGAATTCATCAAAAACATTTTTTAAAATACACACACAGAGATATATAATATACTTGTGTACATACACCATAATTGCTGTTGTCACATGCAATCAATACTCATACATGTGCCCATGACACATATACATTCATTCACACCTAAAAGAATTTCCAAATCAATAAATATAGTAGTTTTATAGGTTGTTTGGTTACAGATTTTAATTGTTGAGTATGAACCCCACATTACTCCAGTTAAAAATAAATAAAATGATTAGATATATATGTGTCAAATGACCCAGTAATTCCACTCCTTTATTTTCTACCCAAAGAATACAAGAATGCTAATTTGAAAGAAAAAATGTGCTCCCATGTTATTGCAGCACTATTTAAATAGTCAAGCTATGGAAACAACCTAAATGCCCCCAAACAAGAGTGAATCAAAATGTGGTATGTGCACACAATGGAATACTACCAGAGATCAGAATAGATGAACTCTTTTTGTTGTCACTTGCAGCAACATTGAATGAGATACAAAACATTGTGGTATATAACTGTATATAGATGGTTAGATATATATTTTTCTAATAATTTAGAAAAGCTTAGATTAGATTTTCTACATGCAGACCTATATTTTCAGAGAAATAATAATTCTAAGTTTTCCATTTTTTTTCAATATGGTCTTATTTCTAATAGCTTGTTTCTTTTCATCTAGCGGTTGTTTTTTAAAAAGAAAATGGATCACAAGAGTTGTTATATGAGAATTACTACCAGCTTTATATTCAGGTTATTTTTATATGATAAATTAAGGCATGAACAGATCTAAATGGATTGCCCAGTACAGATCATATAGGGTAGCAGTAATAAAAACATTTTTAAGTTGAGCACCTACTTAGAACACTTTACAAGTGTTCTAGAAATTCCAACAAGAATTACAATACTAGATAGAGAGTACAAAAGTAAAGGACAGAACACATAGCCCAGAAACAAAGGGAAGAAATCAAAACTCAAAAACAGTCAACCGAAGCAAAAAAACATCCTAGCACAAAAGGCAGAAATCACTACAGATTAATATTCTTCAACATGCCAACTAATACTCGAGCAGTCGTTGCACAATATGTGGAGCAAACCCGAAGAGAAAACACAGGAAGGGAAAAAATACAAATATTCAAATGAACCCAAAGGGACATAATCCATCTCCAAAGGACAAACAGACTCTAGAAACCAACATAGATGAAATAGAAGAAATGCCCTTTATGTCAGATAAAGAATTTAGACACATAATGATAACAACAATAAATGAGCTAAGAGGAGAAGTAGAAAAATATAAAAAGGAACTTAGCAAAATGAACATCATCATTGGTGAACAGAAGAACGAGATTGAAACCCTAAATAAGAAAATGAAGGAGATGCAGCACATAAGAGGAGCTATAGAAGACATCAAAAATACTGGCAAAAGCCATGAAAGCAGACTAGAAGAAATTGAAGAATGAATCAGCACACTGGAGGACACAGAAGTAGAGAGAACTAAGAGAGAAAAAGAGAGTGATAAAATAAGAAGATAGTGGAAAAAATCAGAGATCTATCAGATACTTTAAAGAAAGGAAATATAAGAGTAATCAGAATCCCAGAAGGAGAAGAGAAAGACATAGGAAATGATAGGCTTTTTAAAGCAATAATAGAAGAGAACTTCCCAAACTTGAAGAATGAAATGAAAATAGACATACAGGAAGCAAAAAGAACACCAAACTACTTCAATGAAAGAAAAACCACAGCAAGATACACAATTGTAAAATTCCCAAGAATTCAAGATAAAGAAAAAATAATGAGGATGACTAGAGAGAGGAAACAGATAACCTACAAAGGAAAACCCATTAGACTGACCTCAGATTTCTCTGAAGAGACACTCCAAGCAAGAAGAGAATGAAGCCTCATATTCAAAAACTCCAAGACAAAAAGTGCCAGCCAAGAATACTCTACCCTGCAAAGCTTTCCTTCCAGTATGAAGGAAAAATTAGAACCTTCTCAGACAAACAAAGTCTCCAAAAATTTGCTACCACCAAACCCCCACTCCAAGAAATATTGGAAGAAGCCCTAGGACCAAAACTCTCAGACAAATAAATAGAATACACATAAAAGAAAACCAAAGCAGAACCTCAAAATGACCTCTAGAAAACCAATACTAGAACCCCACACATCAATAGTCACTCTAAATGTCAATGGTCTAAACTCATCAATCAAAAGACACAGAGTTGCAGACTGGATCAAAAGAGAGAACCCAACATTCTGCTGTCTCCAGGAAACACATCTAATCCCTAAAGATAAGCATAGACTGAAAGTGAAAGGGTGGAAAACAATTCTACAAGCAAATGGTCCCAAGAAAAAGGCAGGGGTAGCCATTCTTATAGCAGATACAGCAGATTTCAGAATAAAAAAAGTGACAAAGGATAAAGACGGACACTACCTAATGGTACGTGGTTCAATTCACCAAAAGAACTTAACAATTATCAACATATATTCACCAAATGTGGGAGCACCAAGATTCATAAGAAGCTACTAGCAGAACTGAAAACAAATATTGATGAAAACACATATGTTGTAGGAGACTTTAACACTCCACTCTCACCAAAAGACAGATCAGTAAAACAAAAGCTAAACAAGGACACAAAAGCTTTAAAGGAAGACCTAGACCAAATGGACCTAATAGATATCTACAGGGCACTGCACCCCCCAAAAAGGGAATACACCTTCTTTTCAAATGCACATGGATCCTTCTCTAAAATTGACGACATATTAGGACACAGGGAAAACCTGAACAAATACACAAAAATCAAAATTGTACCAACTTTTTTCTCTGATCATAAAAGCATTAAACTAGAAATTAACAATGAAGAGAAAGCAAGAAGAATATCCAATACATGGAGACTGAACAATATACTACTAAATGAAGAATGGGTAATGGAAGAAATTAAAGAAGAAATTAAAAC
>PVHY01007174.1:0-69272 GCA_004024945.1 Uropsilus gracilis
TCTTAAGTGGAGATGGTTAAAGACCAAATATTTTATTACTTAGTTTGAATATTCTCCTTTGGTGTTTTCTCCTGTAAACACTTGGAAGATAGAGCTATCTATTGTATAACAAACGTATACAATTGTATGATAGGTCGTTTTTTGACATCGTCTTACTGACTGGTCCACGCTTAAGGAGTATGGGCCGTGGCTACAAAATGCCCATCGTGCTCTTAACCTGATCAGCTATTTTCAGATGCCTAATTTTAAAGATTTTTTTTTTTTGGTAGATTTTTCCACCTCAGAATCCATTTTTGAGAGTTGTATTTTGGTAACCCCACCGGCAGTCTCTTGTGGCTTCGCTCATTTATATTCCTTGTTCCACAGCGCTATGGATCTTCCTCAGAACATGAAGTTGCTTCTGTGGAACTGGTTATCTGCCATGGCCTCAGCAATCCATAAATCCATGCATGGAGAGGATTCCCCATGAGCAGAAGTCTACTTGCACATCTAGTTATAATCCAAGGTAACTGCAAACAATGGAACAAGGCTGAGATTTGGAAGCCTTGTTCCTATATAATATATTCCTTGTCCTAAGGTCACAGGAATCATGCAAATGATTTTTTGCAGAATGGAATTTTTTTTTTTTTTTAAAAAGGAATTACCCTTTGGGGTCGGGGTATTTTCTTTTGCAGTCTGTCTTCCTGGTAAAGATCACTAAGGAAAATACGGACATGCATGCCTAGGTGAGCAGCTTCCTAATGTCTAAACAATAAACAATGGCTTATGAAGAATACATCATTCTAATGAAGAATAATACATCTCTCCCTGGCCACTTCATTCTCATAAATTAATAAAACGGTTCCATCTACAGCCCATTTCCAGCAGACTCAGATGAAGAATTGGAACCCGCCTTCATAAAAATTACATCTGTTGACAAACTGTACTTCTAAGTATAGTTTGAAACACAATTTAGTATTTATTAGTTGAAGACTATCTGGATGCTGATTTTTAGCCCTATATTCCAGTGTCTTAGAGCTAAATTGCAGTGATAAATGTAAGTAGATAAACTTAAAAAGTTAAATGAAAGTACTGTTTGCCCTTACCTAAATATCAGATATATATATTAAGTAGTTCAGTGAAAAACAGAATGAACACAAAAAAGAAAAAAAATGCAAACATGATAGGAATTTTAAAATGATTCCACGCTCCAGCAGTATTGAATACCATTTAATTTTAGGCTGAGAAATTTTCTACAAGATATAGTTGCCTGTAAAATTACTTTAAAATTAACTACTGATATGACACTCATCAAATTTTGCAAACCATAGACCCTATTCCTCTGTCTAAAGACAATCACCATATCTAAACTATGTTCTAATTTTGAGAAATCCATTTATTAAGGATTGAATTCTTCTGGACAACTTTTTTTTTCCAGAAGATTCTAATTTTACATAACAATAAGCACATTAGTGACACCCCCTCCACACATGCCTAAAGCTTTAGCTGTTAGTCACCTAAGGGTGTGAATAGACATAAGCAATACCTCAGGAGTTGACTCTAGTTCATTTTCACTCAAATTCTAGAGCACAAGTAGGCTAAATACTCTTAGCATACTTGGGCAACTGTTTAGGAGACTGAATATACACGTAAGGAATACACAAAATACCTCATGTTGCTTAGAGTATAATACAAAAGACATGAAAAAGGCGATTAGTCACATCAGATATTCTAAAGGAAAATGCACCATAAAAGGACTCAGCAATGAAACTGGGGGTGTTTACTGTGGGCAGAGAGGAGCTGTGACAGTGAAAGCTACAGCTGGGAGGAGCTCGCTGTCTGAGGAACTGATGACAAAAGGACCAGCGTGGCCGGAAGGAGCAACCCACCAGAAATGAGCGAGGTAGGTGGGGACCACGTCATCGGCTTCCATCTAAGCAACCCCTACCTGCGGATGCAGACAGCAGCATGAATAAATCAAAGGTGGAAGTGAGTCACTGATGATTCGCCACCTGACCTCACTTGTTTTGGAGCCAGATTCCATGATGGTCCCTTTACTAAATCCTGAAGGCTAAAATAAAATGGTTGCAGCCAAACAGCGGTGGGTGAGTGGGTTGAGCATCCCAGCACACACTTTGCACGTTTCCAGAGATCTCCCCACCCACCACACTTCACGGAGCAGTTTTGGCATGACTGACCAGCATGCTGGGAGGGCCGTGGGTCTCAGCTCCCACGGGGACCGCCACACAACCTGTTCAGCGCAACTTGATGATGCAATGATGTCAACATGGCTCAGAATAAACCGGGGCTTTCGCTCTAGCGGTAAGTGTGCACTTGACGATAACACACAACTATCCAAAATTAGTCCATTATTCTTCTTCACACCATGTCACCCTTGATGACTGGGCACGGTGATGTGAGGTGCCACCGCCAATCAAGAGCGATTATCCCCTTTGTCAGTTGTCAGGAAAATAGCTCTGTAGGCCGTACATATATTTAGAAAGCCTAAGCTTGGTAAGAACCTTTGCTTGCTGTTTCGGATTTTTTTACATGAAATTTCACAAACTCTGGGATTTTCCTTTCCCGGTGACTGACATCATTTCTTGTCTTTATTTTCATGACTTTGTCTCCACAGTAACATGAAAGGTTAATTTTGCCCTCATGAAAATATTAACCCTTTAAGGATGAAATGCATTTGACATTTAGAGGATAAACTCTGAATTCAGTGTGTGGTTTCAAACAATGTGATGCCATCGGCATACATGTAGGCACTAATTGGAATATATTAATTCCATTAAAATAAATACAAGAAATGACCATCTCCTCCCAGCTGTTCCATATCTCCAGAAACTGGGAAGAAAATGATACAAATCTCTCATGATGGGTGGTCTTGGGGCAAGAAGGTGATAAAGCAAAAGCAATTTCTTTAATCTTGGCTTTTCTCCATCTATTTACTTTTACCCAGTTCATGAAGCAGAGCCTGACATCAGAATCAGCTGATGGGGAAGAATGTGAGCGTCTGGGGTTGGTCTAATGGAAGCCACTTGTTTCCTCAAATACAGTTTTCAGGTTCTACCATCACTCAGGCCTGTGGTGAAGCTCAAACAACCCAATGCTGGAGGAGAATGTCACTGTCAACTATACATCATTATATCCCAAACTCCACTTTATCGTTATAGTTAAAATCATCAGTTTCTGAATGTGGGATTAGGGAAAGGCTAGGAAAGCCTCATTGCATTCTGTTGGACTGAGGTATTGATATTACTATGGGGACCTCAGGAATTCCTTTGTCCTTGAAATTGAGCTTTGCCTTCTGGGAAAAAGTAACGAAAAGGGTGCAAAGGTGCTGGGCTAGAGCCTTGATGTTGGAAGTGAGGTCCACGGGCCAGCAGATGGGTACAAACCGAGCACTTGTGAGAAATGCCTCAGAAATGGAATAATGCCTATGTCTGTACCAAGACACAAATTGTTTCAAATCATTAGACATTGTTGCTTCTTCATCATTGTGTTCATTACAAGTACAAAATTGGAAGACTGTACACAATCCCTAGTCAGTATGTGTGGCATCATTCCAAAGGTTGTATAGAAAATAGTAACACATCCAAATATAATAACCTGTCCACTGCATGCAGCAGATCAGTGGGAGCAGAGCAGTGAATTACAATCTGCTTTATAGCAAAACATCCAAGTGATCTACAGACACAGGGAAGATTTAGAAGTGCTGTGGTTTCTGGGTTAGATTATTGCCAAATTCTCACGGGAATTTAGTGATGAATTTATGGTGTGTGGATCCCAAACTTCTATTTCAACTTGTGTGACCTCCTTTTGCTCTTCTGTAGACCAGACCTCGCGGGATTTCATGAGTTTATAAAGATTAAATGGACCAATATGTATCAAGCATGCAGAACAATGTTAGTTTGTAACAACTAGCTTAATACATGCACTCGAGACCTGCCATTGACCTACTATGTGGTATTGAAAAATTGCTTGTTAGTGATTAGAGCCACTGTTAAAGTAAAATCTCAGAAGATAATTAACAAAAGGATTCATTAGCACAGTTGAGATTTCCCTTGAACAACTTTTTATCGATTGTCTTGAGTTACCCAACCACTGTACAGACACTGAAAAGAAACTAAATCCTTATAGCAAATTCATTGTCAAAATGCACTTTCTCTCCTTGATCATCTTCCACTGCCCAATCGTTTTCCTTTCTTCTTATGACTGGTTTTCATTTCCTAATGACTAGAGTTAAAAGTCCCCTTCAAGTCAGGGTCAGTCTTTTCCATCTAAGCAGTAGATATTAGATGTGTATTTCCAAAATCAATGTGTGTGCACCAAATGATCACAGAAAGAAGGTCCTGCTATCACGAGGGATTGTGAACGTTCCTATAAAAATGATAGAGCTGAAATCCGCCAGGTATGTATGATCATAACTCAAAACAGATATAAGATTTCAAAAAATTATGAATGTATGCAAAAATCTTAACATATCACACTGAATAAAAACCTTTAACTTTATTTTCTATATACAAATAATTGAATTGAATTGAATTGAAATTCAAATAATTGTTTCAAGATCCTAAAACTCTACTTTGAATTCAAAGATTTTTTTTTTGATCTATTGAATTATTAGGACACATGTCATTAATGTCTTATTTACAATAATCTATCTGGGACATAATTTCCTTCAATAAGTTTGACCTGCATTCTATGGAATTTCTTTAAACTGTGGTTGGTCATAGTGGCACCTGAGGAGATTCTGCTAGTCCAGTCTCAATTATCATTTTAGTAGCAGCTTCTAATAGTTTATGTTGTAGCATGGCAAGCTAAACAAAAGACTGGTTAATATTTTTATGTTTTTGTGGAAATACATATATATATGTATGCATATATATGTATATATATACATAGTGGAAGAAGTGAAAAATAGGAGTAAAATGGTGTTGTGTTGTTTTGCATATGTAATTAAAATCAAAGCTTGACTCTGGAAAAGTATTCAGAATACTTATGGTTGATTTTTAAAGTGTGTAAGATTACTGGATATCATTTCTAATACTTCCAAATTACTGAAGGCTTTGGCTCACACTACTCCTAAGGACAAGCTATTAATATGGGCATTTCTAATGTTTTCACATGCCATTTGAACTTTTTTTTTAATGCTTAAACTTAAATATTGGGCCAGATTTATAATGGTAAACACGGTATGTAAAAACATAGAATAATGTACTTAAAGAACTTTCTATTAGCCTTGAGATCAGAGTGGTAGAAAGATGCCCAAGGAGTCAGATCATCTTGTTGTCTTCCTTGCTGTGGGCATTAACTAGGCTGCTGTTCTGCTCCCATTGATCTGCATGCCATGGTCAGTATTATATTTGGATGTGTTACTATTTTCTATACAACCTTTGAAACGATGCCACACATACTGACTAGGGATTGTGTACAGTCTTCTAATTTTGTTCTTACTTGTACTGGACACAAGGATTAAAAAGCAACATTAACTAATGATTTGAAACAATTTGTATCTTAGTACAGACGTATGCATTAATTCCATTTCTGAAAAACCCTGTAAATTTAGGTATGAACGGTCACAAGTCTGGAAGAGAATTCTGAGAAAAATATTTGAATAAGTAACTCATTTCATAGACAACTTCAACTAAAACTGATGATATACATAAATATTTGCTTTGGCATGTGAACTTTTTATAATAATTGATATTTCTGTTATAAAATGTTTACGTATTCTCTCCTGCGAGTAGTTTTTATCTTTAGCATATGTCACTTTCAGTTCTAGTCATTTAAGATTTATAACATGTTAACTTGGCAGATTTTACCAAAGTTATTATTAGATTAAATTTTTCATATTTACTACCTATATTTACATAATTACTATTAAATAACTTTACCAAAGGCAAAAATTATAATGCTGCTACATCTGGTAATCTTTGATAGTTCTCTATTGATTGTTAACATTCCCTTGAACTGAGAGATTATAATGGGCAAACTGAATTCAATACTAGTAACTACATATTTCTCTCAGGGGATATTTTTTTCAGTTAACATTTATAATTTTGTCTTTAAAAATGAATATTTAAAGATTTCCCTTAAATTTTTTATGAATTCCACACCATTTCCTGGCATAAACCCATAACCTAAATATATATACTAATGCAAATATTTAAATACAAAACAAATATGATAAAGCTATCATTGCTTTCTCTGATGCATTTTGCCTTCTGCAGAATGTTTGCACTTACAACTTTAGTGTGCAGGCGCCACCTAGTGGCAAAGGCAAAACGTCAAAATGTGAACCAAAAATTCTCATCCTGTTGTATTTACAGATGCATTTTAGGGACATTAATATATTAATAATATTTAATGCATACAAAAGGAGTATTGCAAAGCTACTATCACCAAGAACCACATTAATACAATTGTTTATTTAGATGTGTCACCATATACCTTGATATTTAATGACTATCTCTTTGACCTTTAAGATTAAACCATAAACACAAATTATCAAAGTTCATGAAGAGGAAAAACAGAAAACCATAAGAAGAGTCTTTGGGTATCCATGGATCAACTTTAACATTTACAATTTCTTACTATTAATAAAAGCTTAGCTAAAGGCATTGCTGCAATATATTTTGAGTCCTTTTAGATATTAACACTACAAATTAACATTCTCAATCTCCACTGACACCATAATTGTTTTGTTTTTCTTTTAACACTGACAGCAGAGAAGACAGAACATTTAGACGTTGTTTTTATTTGTTTAAATTGTCCGAATCATTCATAATATTTTAATCTTGAGAATAAAAGTGAGACTAGGTGTCCACTAATAGGACTTGATAGTGATATAGTCAATTACCTCCTGAAACCTGAGTGTCATTTAATTTATTAACAGTCACGGTCACTAATAGCACAGCATGTTATCAGAAGAGAAAAACCTGCTTATTTGTTGGTCTGGCATCCTGAGGATAATTAATATTTTTATTACTCTCCTATATCCAGCTCTATCCTGCTGCTTAACCACTTCTATTGGAGCCATAAATCAACACTAAGGATGGTCTCGGCCTTACTCGGAGAGGCAATTTCCATATTTACTACTTTCTTAGCAGTGCATTCATTATTCGCTCCAATGCACCTCTGAAAGTGGCGGGTATTTCTGCTTTACCTCCTTAACATTTTACCTCCACCACTATCCATTTTAAATGACAGTGAGCTGTCAATGGTTCTTTTCTGTCTAATAAATCCTAAAGCCTAAGGATTTAATCGTTTCACTACAGTGTCCTCTACATAAGAATCTCTCACTCAATATTTTTTGAAATAATAATATGAAAAAACAAAAGGGTCTAGAAGAAGCGTGATCATTAGAGAGTTGTAACTAATAGGGAACAATAGCAACTTGTCCATATTTATAGTAAAACAACTTTTGATATGAAAACAGAAGACTAAGCAAGGAAGGAAATGTTAGATCAGCATCCACAGCTTTACCCGCAGCCTTGAAGTAATGTCTGATGCATATCAGAGACATGTGCACATTGGAAGCCAAATCCTCATGAGAACTGCACACAAAATCCTTTCACAAAGAAGCTTTTGATTCTGACTTGTTAGGTAACAGAAGCAGGATGAGCTACCTTGACAATGCTAACCTCACTGCTCCTTAACTCCAAACGAAAATACATTGTCTTGTCATTCTACAATTTAATGCGACTGGTTCAAACATGGGGAAACAGAAACAAAAACACTTGTTTCATTCCTGTTGAACCTTTGTTGAGTCCCGATGATTCTGTGCCAGAGTCTGTTCAGAGCACAGGTATCTGGTTTATCCCTGAGAAAGTCAAAGCTATGTGCTAAGGAACTTAAGATCACACAGCTCCTAGGTGACCGAGGTTGGAGGTCGCGCAGTCTGTTTCCTGATTTCATGACTCTACTTTGTGAAATGGAAAGGGGTAGGATGACATTTCGGATTCCATTTAAATTATGCAAGGTCATAATATTATGCTAACAACAAAGTCAAACGTACACAGTATGACTGCATGTTGTCACACTCCTGGAGAAATGCTGTGTCTCGGCAATTAATACTAAACATTCTGTGATAAATTATTTATGGGATGCGAAATTGTAAAGAGGGAGAAGCTGCAAAGAGCAACTTGTGCTAGGATACGCACGTCATTACAGCCATTTGCTGCTCTCACTCCCCTTCTAAGGTGAAAGTAGATAGCTTGCTCTGATTACGGAGTTCTTAATTCTCTAAATTAGAAACCCTCTGTCGCTAATGGAAGTGGGTGGAAATGGAAAATTGGGGTAGCTACTGGCAGGAGAGTCTGAGGGCTGGCATGAGGCAATCACTTGGGGAAGAGAAGGCAATATAAAAACAAAGCTATGGATCGCACTGAGATGAGTTGAAAACAGATAGGCATAGTTTGTCAGAGTGGAGAAATTGAGAGAATTTCCCCTAAGTATCAGGAATTAGAACAGGCAAGATATTGAAATAGGAAATGTGGATGAACCATTAAAGGAAATTTAATTAGGGGTAATATCTGGCAGAGTATTATGATTCCTATGTCACTTAGTTAAGCACTGGACCCAACCATTGCTATGAGCAAGAAACAAGGCATTTACATTTTGGTGTATCTGAAGTCTCCAGTTCCCTCAAAATAATTTCTACTAGGTAATGGTGTGTTCATCTCTCTCTAGCTTTACATTCCATGGTGAGACTCTTCTGTCATTTACTTTAAGACAATTTTTCTCTTAAAAACCACAAATTCTACATTTTTCACAAGCATTGATAATTACTAATGAACATAAACTTTATTAACATGGATGAGTTTATCTAGTTTAGCAAATTTTTTTGACTTCGGGGATAGAGGTCTTGTAGGAAACAAAACAAGGTATGATTTTCTGGAGATTTAAATGGAGTGATGTCTTGTTGATGAAAACTAGACAAGACGTTGTTTGATTTTGATGATGGACGCTGAGGAAGACCCTCAAGGATAAGACACGAGGTCAAATGTATTTCAGATTGTGGATTTTTTCAGCATTTAGAGGATCAGGATCCATTATTATTCATTTCTATGTAATACAGTAGAAAACTAAAGTTTCCACTGTTATTTCGCAAAATGACTATAATCAGTGCTAGTTGAAATTTAACATAGCTTACAAGTATCACCTGGGGAGTACCCGATTATTTAAATAACTATGCAATGACTGAACATCAAGTTCTCCTATCCCAATAGATCAATTTACAATTCATCTAATGCATCCAATAATCTTTTCTATTAGAAAATGTTACTTATTTCTAAGATATAATATCATAAATATATAATTTCAAATGACAAATTGACTCCATTTGCGTGTCACTGTCTATTGATTACTTATAAAGATGCTTAAGCTAGTGATATTCCAAAAAGGAGTGAGGATAATTTATAGCTGCCTTTTCCTTCTATAGCAGACTAGCTTCTTATTTATTTATTAATGTGAGAGAGGTGCATTCCATAAGCATAGACTAAAAACACCTTTCGTTCACTCATTCATTGTGCTCTGTGTCGCTTCTAAATGTCAGGCATTATTCTAAGTGCTTTAGATACATGTAAGGAATATACTCAAAATATTTAACCATTGTTTCTATGGGTACTGATTAATCAGAATAAACACTGACCAAATACAAACCTGAAAATGACTAAATGTGTAGTATTGGTTCTCATGAGTTTACCTTTTAGTTGGGAAGATAGATGAGTTAGTAGGCAGTCACAGACAGTATGATAGGTGCAAACAAAGGAAAATGAAAGTTCAAATAATCCAGTTTTTAAAAATTCACATTCTTAACTATTCTATTATTCTTGATATGCTAAAAATTCATAGTCCAGAGATATATGTGAACAAAAATTGTCGTCATCCAGAAATATGATTTTTTTTCATCACTTTTAAGGAATTTTTAAAGAGTTGACTTTGTAAGTTATTAACTTTGTAAGTTAGTTATTATTTTAAAAATAATAAATTACTCATGGCTGTTAAATCATTTGTTTAAATCTAGCCTAAAGATTTCTTGTTTTAAGTTCTTCTATCTGTAACACATGTTTTTTAAGAGACAGTCTATAAGGATTACTAAGAGGGATCATTTTTCATGTTAAATATACTTTCAGAAAAAGCAGTGGTTCTCTAAGTCATTTATCAAAAAAGCAAAGGAAAATATACCTATTTTATCTCAACAAACCAAACAGTCAAATTATCCCCAGTTCACATGCTCTAGACTGGGAATCTGGAAAGAAATGATCAAGAACAAATGTGTTTAAAGGGAAATATTTTGTTAATTTCAAAGATAACTCAAATTTTAAAAAGTATATAACTACTGGGCCCTTAAACAATTTCAGGGTTGCTAGAGAAAATTGCTGGTTATTTTTAAATAGCACAGTTTGAACAAAATGTAATTTTTATTACTGAATCAAATCTCAGTATATCTTTTCTAAAAATATTTTTACATATAGAGGAAAAGATGAGAAGTCCAAATGTATAAGCAAGAAGTCCGTGCACATTTTAACGCTATTTAGGAATAAAATTGTGCACAAATACATAGTAGGCCCACTAGTTAACATATATCTCCTAGGTGACCTACCTCATTCCTGATAGAAGACAACATTTTACATGGTTTGCTGCTTAAATATGTCACTCTGTATCATGCAGCAGTGTGGTGCATTGCAGATGTTGCATTGGCGCATTATTTCCTGTAGGTGGCGACCTTTTCAAAGAAGCAATGCACTCACCACCAAGGAGAATTGAACAAGTTCCATCACTTGTTATTTGCTGTTTCTCTGTTCTCTTCTCCAGAAAGGGTAGAAAGGGTGTGGTGGATTGGGGAAGGGAGGGAGGGAAAAGGGGTGTGGAATACAGTTCGGCATACCATGGAATTTTAAATTCTCTTTCCAAAATCTCCCAAAATTGAATAGGTGTGTGTGGTATCCACTTCAACATTTTAAAAACATTTTTAAAAAGTACCCCCCTCAAAATTGGTTTGAAATAAGCTAGAGTTCTGTTTAGTAATGGAGGTAATGGAAACATTTTATTGAATTTTAGTTTCTCGACTGTCTTATAGTTTCTTTCCTAAAGTCCTGACATTGTTATTTAATATTACTGCTTCAATGGGCTATTTAGATTGGTTATTATTCCCTTCACACGGTTCACAGCAACTTTTTTGAGTATTCCACTGGTAACTGAGGAAGTGTGGGTGAATATAGGTAAACCCACTTACATTTTAAATTCCTCTATAATATATGAAAAAAGAGAATGAAGAGAAAACGCTAAAATGGAATTTCTTAGTTGTAGATTAAGTAAACTACTCTAAAATTCAGGAAATAAGATCTTTTATTATTCTGTTCTCATTTTTTAAAAAAACATCTTTTCTAAGACATTCATCCATTCACAGTTGGTATTTTAATATATAAATGTAACTTTCTTCTGTTTGGGACTTTGTCTTCTGCTTTTGCTTTCATTGTGTTGACATTTTTCATTTCTCCACCCTAGGATTTAACTGTGGTGCTGGCTAAGATGAAATACAATTCCAGGGTCTCTCTTACAAGATTGTTACAGATTAATCTGAAGTGCCATATAATCCTTAAAAGAAAAATACATAATTAAAATTTCCCTTCATGTGTATGTACCAATTTGACAGGGAATCTCATATTTTCTATATGTTTTGACACTGTGACATATATTGAGCCGAGAAAATAAATGACACAGGCATAATCACCCCCCACACACACACATGCATGCGCATACACACTCCACAGATACACATCAAAGATATTAAGGTCTCCAAATGTTAAGTGAAAAGCCAGGCATCAAAGCACTTTTCTCTTTCCTTTGTAAGCTCAATAGGTTTTGATGGTAGCCATCTTTTAGAACAAGATGCATTTCTTTCTCCACTGCTTGGTCTCCACCCTCCACACCCCAGTAATGTTCTGCTGTGTTCAACAAAAAGAATGCTTCAAAATTGAAATCTCTCAGTAAATAGCCCCTGGGACAGGATTTATGGAACCAACTTATGAGAACCTTTCAGCTTTCTGAAAGGCACCAAGGGCAGAGGCCATCAACAATCAAGTATTGCAATTCTGGGCTCACACTAACACGTTGGCCAGAGTTCTGTTTGGTTTTTGACAGGTTAGTGTCTACATCACCATCCCATCCTGCTGCAAATGCAAGCAGTAACTCCCCTATTAGATTGGTTAATCAGTCCTCCCCTAAGTTCTCATTGCCACGGCCTTCTTGAACCCCTCTTCTCAACATTGTTCTCCCATAATCTCTTGCTCTTACCCTTAGCAGCCTCCAGTCAGGAGCAGTGTAGTTAGCCAAGCCTTTTAAAGCCATTAGCCTCCACGGCCAGCACCTGGTGGTATTGCGCCCTCCCCATGAGCACGTTCAAGCCCATTGGGTGTGCACATGTGTGAGTGTGCACACCTAGGCTTAAATGGGAGGTGACAAAAAGGAAACATCACTCTTGGGTGAGGAGCGATGAGACCATAATGGAGAATGAGAGCTTGAAAAAGGGAACTCAAGTGGCGGTGTCATGGCAGCCTGTATTTCCCCTGTTCATTTAAAAAAATTCTCTGGAGATGATTCTGAAGGCTCTGACATGCTTTAGCTGCTAGACCCACTGATGATGAGGATGAACTTGCTAGAGGGGGATGGTTGCTAAACCAACTCCAGGATTCATAGGATGCAGTGCCAAACGCATGGCTCGTTGGACAAGAGCGCAAGGGAACAGGTATTTGTTTTCCTCTGTGTTCTCTTTCTAAGCCAGTCACACTGTTTGGTTGTGTTTGAGAAGGCTTGCTCCCTCCAGCCAGGGGTAAATGCAGACCTTTAAGGGAGCCCAGGCCCCACCCCACAACTCCCATCCTGCAGGACTGAATTCCTTTTCCCCACTCCTCAATCCTTAAGCATAAGCCTATCCCCTTGGCAGGGGGGGGGGTGTCTGGGTGAGAGTGCAGGACCCAGGGACTCTTCTCACTCCATCTGTCAGCACCCCCCACACACCCTGGACACTATCACTTTTTCCCTGGTTGTGTCATCATCTCTCATCTCTGCAGCACAACCTCCCTCTGTACCTTCAAAACCTCCCTCTGTACCACATTGGTTCCCACTGTGTTGACAACTCACCACAGGCTCCATTTTCCCAGGTGTCAAGTATCTTGCATGGTGGCCCCATTCAACAGACCAGTGAATTCTTAAACACCAGTCTCTGCTCTCCGGCTCCTTTCATTTTTTACTGTTTTCTAGCCCCTGAGACTAGGGAAGGGTGAGACGCCTTCTCAGGGGAGAAGAACCGAGTCTGGATGCAGAAATAGGTTCCAGCTTTGTCCTGAGAGTTTTAAATGATCGTGTCTTTGTTTCATGGCTTTTGTGGTCCATGCCATGGACTTCTGAGAATGTTATCATAATCCAAAAGCTGCACACACACAGAGACACACACTTCCATTCTGAAAACTTGAGGGAATAGATGTAGTTTTCTTCTCCACCCTGCATCCTGCCAACACTATGAGACTAATTCAAGACACAATTTTCTTTGACTGCATGCAACAAGATGTCTAACCCCTCAAGACACATTTATTCTTTCATTCAGCCAAGATTTATCTGACTTCGTTTTAATCAGTCGTATATCTGCATTTCATGATCTACTACTTAAACTCACACACACATATATATATTCTTGTAAATATCTTCAAATCTTTGTTTCTTCATTGAAGAAGTCCAGGGAAGCATGAATCCTGGTAGATAATGACAAATATTAGTGCTAAACGTGGCAAGAGTCATATGTTTCATTTGGTTCATCACACTTAAACATCACAATGACTCTGGGAATAATGTAATTTCCCCCAAATTACATACAATACAGCCCAAAGGCAGCAAGGGTTAGTAACTTTTGCCATGTTCTTTGCAATGTTAAAATTTGTGATTCTCAAAAAATGAGTTTGTGAAACTACCACCCAGAAAGTTTGTTGGAAAAGACTAATTTGGGGGGGCTCCCTCTTGTCCTTTGAAGTGCTCTTTATCTGCCCTCCCATCCCTGATGGAGGGGAGACACTTTTTTGGGAAAGAAGGCAGGCTAGTAACCACAGCTCTTCCCTTTAACCCCTAGCAGCCCTGTTATTATCGCCCTCTTGTGATCATCACATGATTAGAATGATGTGTCCAAAATCATATCGACTTTGAAAAATAAATCATGTCACAACACCAAATATCGGCCCTATCAAATACACAAAAAAGTAGTTTGTTATTGACTCAACTTGGAAGGGCAGAGTGGCTATTAGCAACTTAGTACTTGGAGATTTTTTTTTACTGATTTGTCTTTTTTCCTGATTTGACCGTTAAGCTTTTTAACAAAACTCTCAACAGCACCAATAAACTGCTGAGATAATTCTAGCTGTGATGATGAGAAAGAAAAACATGAAGAATCAGTACTGACTTCTCTGTATAATTATTCACATAATGACTATGAGTAAGGCCAACATGATGAATATTGTTATAAATAAATCTTATATTAATATCTTATAAAGAAACATGTGATTTAATATACATCAATACCAGAAAGAGTAAGCATGTGTTTCTTTCTACTAATCTGCGATTTGTCTGACTAGTTAATAATGGCTAATGTAATGTTGTAAATAGCATTGCCTTCAAAAGGCTTGCATTCCCCATGCTTTAGAAGGATCCTTGCACTTCTGCAGTTTCTATACTTGCATCTTAACCTTCTTTAACTAGATTCATAATATTCAAAACTCCCCAGTGCATCTGAAGAACCTCTGAAGTGTTATATTCCATTCCTTTATTTTCCTTAAGTCAGTGGCTGCTTTATTGAATGCAGACAGCTGGGGTAGCATATGTTTCTTTAAAAGAAACCTTTCCAATTTGAAATTTGGAGAGCATACTTTTAAAATCAACTCAAAAGTAGGATGGTTTTTGCTTCTGGTGAGAACTAGGAGATATCTGGAAGGATTCAAACATCTCATGTAGGAAGCCTTGCTCCACACTTGAAGATAGACTGTACAGGAATTCAACTCAGAGATGGCTTCAAGAATTCTGGTGCAGTTTCATAGAAACAAAATTTAATTAATGGTATTAGATGCACATTGTGTAAATCAATCTTCATTTCTAAGTCAATGTTAATAATGCTTGCCCTAGCCAGCCATGGTAGCACGTGGCTTTAATTCCAAGTCTAGGACGGGAGGCTGAGACTGGGAATCCCTTGAGTCCACCGGTTTGAGACCCACCCGAGGCAACATAGTGAGACCTAGTCTCAAAAAATAGCTGGGCATGGTGGTGTGCACCTGTAATCCCAGCTACCTGGGAGGCTGAGGTGGGGATTGCTTGAGTCCGGGGTACCACAGGCAACCAGAGTTTGAGGTTCTCCGGGGAACATAAGTGAGACTTAGTCTCAAGTAAATAAAAATAAATAAATAAATAAATAATGCTTACCCTGTTCCAGTATATTTTTTAAGATCAAAAGAAGTGATGGACGTTAATGCACATCGATAAAGATGGGAGGCAAAGGGAAGGGGATGCAGAAGCATGTGTGTGGGGAGAGGCTGGGGGGAGAACTCATGTTCTAGGCAGTCTGCCAGCTCATCACAGTCACATGCATTCTTTCATTAATCCTCACAAGCTGCTCAATAGAATAGACTTTTACCCCCTGTTTTAAGAAAGGATGCTCTGGTTATAAAAAATAAAATAGTTTGTGAATGGTCAAAACATTGCACTCCAGATTAACATGTTCTCAGTCCACCTTTCAAATGTATCCTGAATCCACACACTTTTCAACACCCCGGTACATGCTACCCCCAACTTTTGCCTGAACTGTATGCAAATAAACTTAATTCTCATCCTGTTTCTGCCTCTCTCTCCCTACAGCCTATTCTTAACACAAAAGAGCGAGTCTTTTAAAATTTGTCATTCGCACCTCTCTTGAAAACCTCTAAACAATCTTCTGTCATTCAGAATAAACAGCGAAGTCTGGATTGAATCAAAGAGGCCCTGCATTGTCTAGGCACTGAGTTCTTCATTTCTTTTACTTTGCTGTCATCATTCTGTTCCCTGGAGCTCCGGCTGCTTTTATTTTTCTCTTTATCATGCATCATGACTTCCCGCAGGAAAAAAATATCACAGATTGATCGCTTCTTCCATTTTCCCACAATGAAATAAACACCTGTGAGTTTATACTGCTGCGATCCATGTGGGATCTGCCCAACGTGGGGCTTCCTCTCCACTTATTGCCCTTGGAGGAGATCTGCTTCACCAGAGCAAGCACCCTCCCAGGCACATCTCTACTGCCTGGCAGTTGGGTGAGGGTGAAGGTCCGCTATAAAAAGGACATCCAGTTTCAGAGCTCCCTAGAGGTAAGACAGATGACAGATACCTTCTTCTTCCTTTTTTTTTTTTTAACAACTGCATTTCAATTCAGTTACTTTCACTGCCAGTTCTGATTCTTTCACTTTTGTCAACATGTTCCTGAAAGTATATCTCAGTAAATTTCCTGCAAGCAAAGGGTTCGTCTCTGATGTTTATAGCCTTAAAAACCCAATCTATGCTTTTCATCAACAGAAATCATAGCATAAAATAGGTTGCTCAATGAGAATCTTTTAATAAATGAATAAATAGATGAACAAACAGAATAGAATAATGGTGAAGAAGTGTGTTCTGGAATCAGATATATATGTATTTAACACTCCCAGTAATTCTAGTGACTTACTGTTATTTACTTATCGACATAATAGTGAATATTCATCATCCATGAAAGACATGATAATAGTACCTTTCCAGAACTTCCACTGAAAAGAGATAAAGTATATAATTGGGATAAAGTATATAAATCACTAGTTCCCATCCTAGTGCTTAAGTTTTTCATAGATGTTATAAATATAATTATTACTATTATTCCATATACAAGACGTGCAGTCAATTCCCTAACTGGAGGTTTTTTTTTTTTTTTTTAAATTCACCTTAGTTGAAATCTATTATGAGGTGATAATAATAAGGATGAAATAAATGGAGATTCTTTTCTCCATCATCTTGAGAATATATGTGGAGTGAAAGGGAGAAATATGAAAACAGTCATGATGGATAATGGCTAAATAGATGAAATAAGACTATAGTATCATCTTTTTAGATTTAAAAAGTAATCAGTAATTACTAGAATTTTGGTAGAGTTTTTTTAAAGATCAGTGAATGTTAGGAAGGGTGTGCATTGGTACCACTGACACATGCATTGATAGTTTGAAAATTGATCACCTTCCTGGGGTTATAGATTTGCAAATTTCAAAGAGAACTGACTCGGTCTAGCCAATATGCAGCTGATTGACAGAACTTCCTCCTGAGTCACCTTGGAGGCAGGACTTGATGGGGAAAGAGAGTTAAATAGAGTAGAAAATAAAGAGATAGGATCGGGATCAGCTATTTTTGGTCAGTTATTTTGGAGGATTTTTGGGGTCTGCACTCTGGGTAGAAGGACAATATCAGTCCATGTGGTCGAGGTGGGCAGCCAGGCCGTAGACCCAAGACTGTGACCTACTGGCTTTTGCAACTCCTGTGTTGGAGTTGGCAATACCTGGTTGGCTTAGATGTTTTGTGGAGATGCCGTGAACTAGACCTGAGAAGAAAATAAATGTTGTTGGTTCTTGAATTTTGGAGTTTCTAATATGCCTAAAGTAACAAGAACGCTGCAGGAGAACACATACCAAGAAGAAAAAGGTGTTGCAAGAAGACAACATCATGCCTTGGATACCTACTTGGTAAAGCTGAAACATGCCAAAGAAGGAAGCCTGGCATTTGAAATACGTGCTGCTGATGAACTCTGATTGATTGGATATTTGGTGAGAAGAACCCAGGGATTGAAAGTCTGAGCATTTCGGACAATGTTTGGGCAATTGGGTTTTTCTTCTATATTTATTTTTTGCAGTAAATAATTAAGAAATCACTTTGTTAGTAATATGTAGTGTTTTTTTTTGTTTTGTTTTGTTTTGTTTTGTTTTTGTGTGTGTGTGTGTGTGTGTTTTACTTTAGGAGCCTCTTGCTGGCTTTCGAAATTATAATAACGACCCTATTGGATGCCTTTAGGCTGCAGGACCTGTAGAAGGTACAGATAGGCAAGCTGACAGTTTGAAAATGGAGAGAGTTATCACTTTTTTTTCTTCCTGGAATCTAGGGTTAAGGAATTGAGAGAAATGGTGCCTGAAATCTACATAACAAAAGTAGTGAGTCTGTGAGGAAAAGGCATTTGCCTAGACAGCAAAGGTTAGAAAGTTTGAACCTGCCTTTAGGTGAAGCTGAGACAAGGAATTTTGAGTTTTAATAGTTAAAGAGGCCCCCTCCCCTTGCTTGATTTCAGTTAAATAGATTAAATGAGACTATATTGCCATATTTTTAGATTTAAAATGCAATCGACCATTTCTAATTACTAAAATTTTGGTAGAGACATTTTAAAAGATCAACGAATCCATTCTTCTGCAGTTTGGGCTTAGAGAAGTTGTGTGAAATGGTTTGTTTCACGTAAGGGAGCCTAATAGATACATATAAAAGAATGTTCCATTGTCTCCTGCTGAAGTCTGTTCCTATATTTAATCACTTGGTACCATCAGATTCACCTTCAAATCACATTTCGCCTATTTCTAGATTTTAATCTATTTATCCAGCCTTGGCTACTCCAGGGATACAGGACCACTGGTTCCTTTGAGGCTCAACTTTAGTACTTTAATTAATCAAAGTTATTTATTGAACCTTGTGCCAAACATTGGCTGGGCTGGGTGACAAGTTCTAATTCATGGTTCTCCTAGCTGTCTTCTGACCTCCTCAGAGACTCAGAGTCCCTTCCATTTTCCTACAGCCTTATTTTCATTTCTATTGGTCTTTATGGCAGGAGTTCCAATTTCTCTACAACTCCCATAAATACTTCAAGAAAGACATGATTATTGCCAAAGATGAAAGAAAGGTTACTACTTGTCATACTCCTATTAATATACTCCAGCATAATGATAGCTTTTTAAATAATTGTTTTATGTTGCTGAATCATCTAATTCAAATGGGATGAGTTTTAAGCCACTTCCCCCCTAGTATGGGAGCTCACAATGTCTTTTCTTTTTTTTTAAGTCAAGCAGATTTATTTTTTGTTTCTCAGTGGGTTATCTTTTATTTAAACATATTAAATTTGTCCTAAGTTGTTTTTTTATAGCTTTCTTAAATTTTCAATTAAATTTTCATTGCTTTTAAAAGTAACAATTCAATGCACTTTCTAGTTCAAGTTAATTCAACATGCTATTTATTATTATAGACCAAGAACTGTGTTAAATATTAAGGCTACACAATGGGCAGAAAAAAAAAAGTTGTATGGAGTTTCCAAAACATACAGAAAATGTACTAAACTCTAAGCACCAAGATAAAGAAATGCGTGACTACAGAAGGAGATAGCAAGGAGGTAGACTTAGTGTTGGAGATACGCGAACTTGAGCTGTGAAAATTGAGTAGGAATCAGATAATGAAGAAGAGAGAATTGAGTGTTTTAGACTGAGGAACATATGCAATTTAAAATGTATAGTAGTTAATTGTATATACGAACAACAGACAGCTTGTTTATCATCGATATAAGTGCATTCTGAAGAATCATGGGAAATTTAATAAACATTTTAATGTCACACTAAGTTATCAATAAAATGCATAGTCTTTGTTTGGTGGCTGAATCATTCATTGTACAATTTCTTCTCATCTTTTTCAGATTCCAAACTTGCGAATTTGTCTTAATACTAAAATTTTTTACCCCAAATCCATTCATGTTGCTTTCTTGACCACTTTGAACCTTGCAAAGCTCAATAAAACATGTAAGTCAACCAATGAGTTCAATCCCACCTGAGATCAAACAAGCCATCTCTACCTTCTTGTTTCAGCTCATGCTGTAAACAATATCCTTTTCAAAGTTTATTTGTGTTATGTGCTTTTTGCGGGTGATCTTGCTCATTAAATTTACCCCAAAGTACCCTGCTAAGTGCTCACCAGTGTTCCCAAGTATAAGAGGTCTATGAAGTATTTTATGGAAAGCTATTCATAAGTCTGGCGATTAATAAGATTACACTAAACACAAACTGAGCTCATCTCTAAACACAAAGTGTGCAAAGCCTAAAGGTCTAAATTTCATCAATATGGAGGGCAACTGCAGATGTCTCATCTCCTGATTTAAATATATTGTCAGTATCCCCATGCCTCGCCGAATCGGATGAACTCCTGGAGTGAAAATACCTGCCTTGAATCTCTGCTGACTACATTCGATTATACTGAACTGGACTGCTGTTGGAGACCTACCTCCTTCCAAATACACCAGGGGAAATGTTACTTAACCTACAAGTTCCAGCCTAAAGGTCCCTGAGACCTTTTCCTGATTCCCATGCCACAAGCAAATGTTCAATCTTGTGTTGCCCAGTAGCATTTAGTCAACCCAGTATGATCTTTCATTAACAATTTTAGTGAAATTTCTGTGCTCATGGGAGCCTGCCAGTACTGATTCCTTAGACGGTCTCACAAAAACTACACATATGTGTGTGTATATATATTTATGTGTAGTATATTACCTATTGAAGCATATGTAATTACACATACTACACATGTATTGCATGTAGGTGTATTAAATAGATATTATATGTAACATATATTACATGCAATATATCTATATATATTAGCAAACAGTATATCTATATATTAGCAAACTTTAAAAAGTATAGTTTTATTTGTTTTTAGTGAAAGTATCAGGGCACTTGTAAATTTGAAGTCCTATCAACATTAATATCATTCAAATTTAGTAAAAACTCTTTTGGAAACACACACACACATGTTCTACCAAGATGCAAGCAGTATTTTTGTATTCTGTATGACATAAATCTGCTCAAGCAGGCAGAGTGTCAAGAAGAATGACAACTTCAGCAAATACTCATTCACTGCCAACCAGGTTCTGATTTAACGTCTGCATTGAAAGATTGTACAGTATAGTCTTTCAAACAGACCTGCTTCATTACAAATTCAAAAATAAGAACTTTGTCCTTAAGTTCATAAACTTTCCTTAACAAGCTGATGATCATTGCAAGGATTGTGATGCATAGCACGGCTACATTAGAGAATGGTCACAACTCAGACATTAATAGAAAGCCATCTTTTGTTTTTTGAAAATATTCAAACCCCCCTTCCACATTGTGTTATGCTAGAATTTCAGTAATGGATATTATATGATATGGTTTTATTGGATATGATGATTTGATTGCATATGATTTGATAAAATGACAATAGTGTTTAATTAGGTACCTTGAGACATAGTACTTCAGGTGGTCTCAGAAACACAAATTGAACTTGTAATTACTACTCAAAGAGCATGATCCGAACGTCAGTTTGCAAACTGCTTGTGAATTGAATTTATAAGCTGGCAAAAGAGTGTGCTACATTTATGAGAAAGGAAATTTTTCAGAGGTTCAAGGTATTAAAATTACATTTCACTTTTGTCTTTTTGAGAATTGAGAGGAGATCCAGCCATGCACCTCGTCTCAGAGTCCACAATAAAGCAAAACTTAGGTACTCTTGCTAAATTGCATTGATTTCTGGTTTAAAAATAGTTAAACTACTCAAGATGGGGTGTATCTTTCTCTTTCTGAAGATTTTCCCATGGTAGCATGTGTGTGTGTGTTGTCATTACTGAACTGGGTTAATTCCATATATCTGATGTTCAAGGCAATCCACTTAAAAAGCTAATTAAAATACAGATGCACATTGAAAGATTTTGATAACCATTATTTCCGCACTAGGCAAGGGTCACAACTCAAAACTTTATAGAAATTCTAGTTTATTTTTAGTTTTTCCCTTAATTCAAACTTGACCCTCCACACTGGGTAAAGGTGTTTTCAGTCATTCTTTAGATAATGATTATTTTGCCCTTATACTTTTGCATTTACCTCAATTCTTTTGTCATTTCTGTACAAAGATAAGCAAATGCAATTAGCACTCTGCTAAATGATCCATTCTGAAGTGATTGTTCTCACCTTCTGCTATTCTCTCTGCTCCGTTGTGGGTAAAAGTAATCTCATCTCTTTCCAAAAAATTTTGAAACCTTACCCTTTGTCATCTTTACCTTTCTTGCATATAGATTAATTGTTCTATTCTTTATTACCCTTATTTATTTGTTTAATACCAACAGGAGGATACAATTTCCATTGCTTCATATTGCCATTTTAAAGGATACTCAAAGTACCAATAAAAACAAATATCTCATATTTATCAGATTAAGTCTCTCCCTTTTCTCCCTGTATCAGTCTTTTGAAGGTACTCTTGGCATTATCCCTTCATATATTTTTCTTTCAGGCTGATCATTGCATCAGTATTATCCATTTTAGCAGCCAAATTCCTTACCATTGCTTAACCCCACCCAGATTGCCTTCTCACCACTTGGGGTGCTGGAAGTAACCACTTCATGATGTAGCTTCTTGGATCAGCACCCTCTCTCTTCACCCACAGATTACTTTCCATAAAATACCCCACTCAGATGTTCTGTAATCTAGTGGGAAAAGTTATAATTAAACATTATAGAAAACTTAATCTTCCTGAAAGCTTTTCGGGAACCTTAAAAGTTCCTGAAACTTTTCAAGTTTCCTATGTCAATCCCAAATTAATAACCCTTTACAAAAACACTACCTCTACCTCAAGCCCTACTAACAAGCCCATGAAGAAAGTCAAAACCCGGGAAGAACCAATCCAGTAAAACTTCTTGACTCCCCCTTTCCAATGGTCTATTCCACCGTTTGATATTGTTTATATTCATGTCATTTTCCAAGTGGCTTTCCATGCTTATCATCCTATGTCTGCCAAATCTATGTCCATGAGATCGGAAATTCTTATTCTCATGTTTCCTTGAATCTTTACAGTTGACATTTAGATTTATTTTGCAGTTGACATTTAGATGAGACTATTTGTCATCATCAATCAACACTAAGACTTGGGATGCTATTGTATGAAATTACAGGCAGTTAGAACTGAGAAACAATTGATAGAAGATTCTAACACATGATCAAAGTATGAACAAAAAGGGTTATGAGAGAAAGGCAATTCTAGAGGCTAATGACTTGAGAATTTTCCAGTGGCGGTGTAAACTAATAGAGCTATTCGAGCTATTAATACAAGGAAGGAAATTTAGAAGGGGAAAGTTTTATTTTGAGGAATTTGGTGAGAATCTGAAAAGCCATAGTATAGGAGTCTGAAATACTGGCTTGGAAAGATGTGGTAGGACCAAGGAAAAGAAACCTGGTTACTCAATTCTGAATAAAGGAAGCCAATGTCATTCACAACTGAAGTAGAAACCAGAGGACCCAGAACAAGAATGATCTCAATGCCAATAGCCTTGTGACCAGGAGCCTAGAACAAAGGCTCCTGTTAACAGCATCTTGGAATAAAATCTTTTATCTTCTTTGCCCCAGAATTCTGCTTATGTATCAAAATAACCTTTATTTGCTACCATCATAATTAATATTCGCAGTTGAAATAATTTCTCAGATTATCATCCTTTTATTGGTTTGGTATGTGTGAATGTGATCTCAGTTTAGATGCATTGCATAGCTCTTATATTAAGATTAGCCGTGGTTTCATATGAGTTCCTCTTTTCATACATTTGAATTTTAATACTTCACACTCTTTACTTAGATCAGAATATTAAGATCACTCTGCAAAACTTGGCAGGCTTGTTGGAAGATAGATAATAGTGAAAAAGGATCAGATTTATAGGATAAACCTGTGCTCTAGAAATTAAGGCCTCATGATTTTGTATTTAACCAGTTTTTATTTATATAACTCATAGTATGTGTCAGAAAAAAAATAAGGGGTTCAATTCTACTTCAACTGTAAACCACACCTCTTTCTACTGTCTCTAGAAGCTATTACTTACAATGCTTTGTCTAGCAATCTTATATGATTTCCTGAAATCTGCTTTCAATTTCCTCTACTCTTTTCCCTTCTTAAAAATTAAATAAAACTTATCATTTTACTTGAATATGTTTCCATTTTAACTCTCTCCTTCCTATTTCTGGCAACCTGAAAGTCAGATTCCTGACACTGTCACAATGACCTCAAGGAAATCATATCAATTCACTTGGACTTCTAAGTTTCATATAAAAATGTTTGGGTAATGCTTTTTCTTAAAACAAAGCTCTATAGTTCTAAAAAAAAAAGCTTTTTCTAAAAAAAGGGAGGGGGCTAGAATCCTAGCTTGGTTTAAGAACTAAAAACTATGTAAGAGATAACATGGTTAGAACCCTACTATACAATGAAAAAATAGCTATTCCTTAGAATATAGTATGACTTGGCTAATATAATTTTCCATATTGATTTATGCTTCTTCAATTCATAACAGCAATACATACTATCATATAGGAGGTCAGCAAATGGTGTTCAGTACCAATTATTCTTAAGATAACAAAGCACAGTTCTATAAGTATGTACAGTATGATCCCACTCTACCAAAATTAGACATTTCTCAAAAATATCTTGTATTGAACAAATACTCAGTAACTGTTGCATAAGGTTTAACTTGAGAAATGAGCATATTAGTTTTAGATATTCATTATGTTTGTAGCAGGTGTGAGTTATTTTGACCTATGTAATCATTTTACTGGGTAGAGCAAGGGACCCCATAAAGTCATAAAATCATCCAATATGTATACAGTATTTCCTGTGTCAGACACTGTCCAAATAACTATGTGTGTGTGTGTGTGTGTGTGTATATATATATATACATTTTATATATATATAAATATACATTTATCAACTCATTCAGTCCTCACAACAACACTATCAGATTGCAAAGAGGTCAAGTAACTTGCCCAAGATGTGAAATTTTGCAATTCATATACAGGCTGTGCAGCCCAGCATTTTTCTTCTAAGGGTGACTTCTGGCTCCTATCCGATTGAACTTTGCTTTATTCTTAGCTAAAAGAGCATTCCATCCCTCATTTCAGCAAGATGGCAACCACAGTCTTGATAAAATGTTGCGATCATTCCTTTTAGTTTCAGGTGAAAATTTTCAGGAGGGCATAGCATCAGTTTAAGTCAGTCAGTATAACCTTGGAAAATATGGTGCTGTGATTGGCAGGTTTCAATCACATGACAGTCATTCATCATCAAAGATTAGCCTCAAACTCTACTGCAAGATAGATGTTAGGACTTCCCCCCAATTTAAAAAATACCATCTTAGATGTAGATTCTCTGTTGGGTTAAATGAGAACTGAGAAGTCTTAAAAGTGAATGATATTCATTTGTTGTTTTCTTTTTCGTGAATGTGATTGAAAGTTAAATTATGGCAAAGTTTCCTTTGGTTTTCAGTGATTGTGCTAACATTTTCTTTCTGTTTCTTGCAGGAACTCTTCATCTCATAAAAAAAAAATCTTAGGATGGTGTACATGCCTTTGAAAGATATTGAAAGAGAGGGAGAGAGCTGGGATGGAAAGATTTTTGTTATTTTTTTAAATATTATTTATTTTGTTCTTTAGGTCATAACCTTTGTAAGTGGTTTTTGGGACACCTCCCCTTCCCTCCTCCCTCTGGTTCCCCCTCCATCTCTCAAACCCCACTCTTGGTTGTTTGCTAGTCTTTGTTGAGTTCATTGGTCTCTTTCTTTCCTGGGGCAGTGTCCTTCCACTGGGTGAGGGACTGCGTTGTTGGAACCAGGCGAGCCTTGCTGGTAGGTTTTCAGTCTTAAGTTTGCGTTGGGCGGCCTGTCTGTATTCGTGATCTGTGATCTGTCCATGTTTTCTTGCTGCAAGCTGTCTTCTCCAATCCCATCTCCATTGCTTTGCTGCTTTACTTTATGGCTCTGGTTTAGGGGTTCTCGCTCCCAGCCAGTGTCAGTGAAGAAGATTCTCCGTGGGTACAGGCATCTGTGAATGGCCATTGTAGATCATCTCCTCTGCCTCAGTTTGCAGCTTTGCTGTGGGGTCAATGCCCCCCATCTTTGGCCTTCCTCTCCTCTCCTGTAGTGTGGGGAGAGGGCGTTGCTCTCCTAGAAGGCACCTCTGAAATGAGGTTCCTGGGTCTTCCAGGCCTGGTGAGTGCATAGATGCGCATGGGGAAATCGTGTCTCCACCATTGTCCCTCCTATACTGCATGCAATGGCTCTCTCGGTAATATGCCACATCCAGCTCAGGCCTGGTGGGTAGATTTTTGCATGATCCCTCACCAGTTCTATCATGGGGTTTGTTACGTTGCACATGTTCTTGTTTCTCTTGAAGTTTCTCCCCCACACACACACACATGCCCACCACCAGCGGCGTGGCAGGGCCTGGATGGCCGAGCCTGCAACATTCCATGCTCCCCTTGGGCTAGGAGCAGAGGGAAACATAGCTCTGCCTATCCGGGCTGCAGATGACTGCCCTGTGCAGCAGCCATCTGCTGGTGGGTGGGGCCACCATAACTCCCACTCCTTCCCCGGTCCAGGGCTCACCATGTTTCTGGGGGCTCACCGGGGAACCTTGACCCCCTTTGCTCCCTGCTGGCAAGGGAGCCCAGTCGGCGCGGAACCCGGGTGCACAGGCAGCCCTTTGATTTTTGTTATATTTTATAGGTATATTTCATCTTTTGGTATTTTCTGAGAAATATCTAATGAGGAGATACATTTTCACCAGTTTGCAGAGACACCAAAGTAATGACTCATTAAATGGAAAATAATTAAAGGGCAGAAAGACAGGTTAGCTGGGCTTAATATTTTTGATTACCTATATTTTATCTTTATATTTTTATTTTACTGAATTATTTTTGGTCAAGAATAGTGTACTTACTAGAGGAGATATGTTTGCAAAACAACGTGCAAGATAGGAAAGTGATCATTGAGGTCCTTGTAAGGTTGGAAGTAGAGAAAGAACCAGTCATCAATATTTCCTTTTTTGATTCATTTCTAACTTGATGTATGTCACTTACACATTCTTGTCTTCAAAGCTTTCAAAGTCAATAAGTACAGGATGATGCAAAATGGAGAAATTTCAAAATTGTGCTTTCTCAGATCATCATCATGAATCTTATACGGAGTCTTTGAAATACAAATTCTGAACTCCAAACCCAGATGAATGAATCGGTAAGTGTGGGGTGGAGCCCAGCAATTTGCATTTTAGCAAGCCTCCCAGGTGAAGATGATGTAAACTGAGACTAAAATCACTGGTATCTAGACTTTGTCTCTTGCATCGCTTTACCTGGCCTTGGGAATCAGGAATGGATTCTTTACTAGCTAGTATTTGAACATAAATTCGTGCCAGAAATTTAACAAAGTCATATGGCTATCAAGGGTACATCTTAAAAGCCCAGTGATGGATAAAACGAAGAAAGAAGTTGTGGTTTATGTACTCAAAGAACTACTACTTACCTCTCTTAAGAAAAAAAAAAAAAGATGAAACCTTGCCATTTGCAGCAACATGGATGGAACTTGAAGCGATTATGCTAATTGAAATAGGTCAGAATGTGAAAGACAGCTCCTGGAAGGACTCACTCATGTAGACTATAGATACACCAAGCAAATTGACTAATAAAAGTACAGTAAAAATAACTTTTAGAATCTGAGAAAATATGGTGGTTACCAGATGGGAAGGGGCAGGTGTGGTGGGAGTAATGCATAAAGGTGACCAGTTTCCTAGTGTACAATGGTACCAGACTTTTGGTGGTGAGTACTCTGAGCTGTGTACGTATACTAAGGTATAAAGTTGTACTCCTGAAACATATGCAATCCTATAAACCAGTGCTAAATCACTAACATTTTATTAAAAAAAAAATTCTAACAGATTATTGAATCATTTTTAGTGATAACTTTGGGCAATTTTGAGGAATGTCCTATGAAGGTGGTGCTAATTCTTATTCTCTGTAATGTCTAGCATATTATCTTACTATCCTCTATCCTTTCCTTCTCACATTCACTCATGTTTGCCCTCAAGCTCAGGTTTTCTGGTACTTAGCTTTTTTCCTTGAAGCTCCTATCTGTCCAGATTCTTTGGCATCCTATGCAGACTCCTTTAAGATGCCCACACACCACACTTTCTCTCTTTCACAGGGATCCTTTTTAGAAAATAAGGGTTCTGCATATTCCTTCAGACTTGAACCCCAATTAATGAATGATAGCAGTTCGTCGGCTTCCTCCACTGCCACTAGAGGGCAGTAAAAGACCAGTCTTCGTCAAGATAGTTACTTATTCATCTCCTTAGGGTCTGGGGGCCTTCAGGAGACGGCTCCAGAAAAACCCAAGCGTGCGTTTGAAAGTATGGGACAGATTCACTATAAGCTTCCCCCCCCCCCTTTCTGAAGAAATACTTAATTCGAAAGATCCAACCAACTGCTTTTACCCACAAGCCCAGAATATGAACAAATGAATGGATGGATGGCGTATCCTCTCAAATGGTTGAGTAAATAATCTGAACATTTCAACCAGTGCGCTACACAGCTGTTGGCTGCAACACCTTCCTTGACCACACTCCTGGAAGAACCCCGAACTGCAGGTGGAGAACGCCTGCCCTCTTGCTGGCAGGTGGTCAGACAACAGTGGTCTCTGTGGCCTGACTTGAAAAGATGAGGCTAGCCTGTCCGGTCTTGGCATCGATGATCTTAAATGCTGAGTAAGAAACTCATGAAATGTTTACCAGTTAGCAGAGTGTGAGGGGGGTGGGAGGAACATGACATTATAGAGACTCCAGGAAGCCATCAGCTCATTCAATGATGAGGGAACATAAAATGAGGAAGTTGCTGTAATAGAATTGGAGACAGCCCCAGGAAGGCAAAAACAGGTGGTCTCCAAGCAGTGTTCTATTGTTCTCTACTTCCAATGCATGTGTGCTTTTGGGTAGCAAAATATGCACTCTGCATTTTGCTTTATAAAAACGAAAACAAAAATTTGGGTTATATTTTTAAATAACCATTTGATACATTTGGGGTTGTTTTCCACCAGCTTCCTCTTGTGCCTTACAATGTGTGTTCTCATTGTTCTCATCCTACTGGGATCTTCCCTCTAGTTAAAAACTCTTGAAAAGGGGGCCGGGCACGGTGGCTCGTGCTTGTAAGCTTCAGCCTATGAAGTAGCCGGGGTTAGGAACGCGGTTCGAGTCCCGCCTGGGGCCTGTAGGAGACCTAGTTCCAAAAAAATAGCTGGGCGTGGTGGTTCACGCCTGTAATCCTAGCTACCTGGGAAGCTGAGGCTGGGGATGGTTTGAGTCTGTGGTACCCCAGGCAACGAGAGCCTGCAGTTCCACGGGCAAAAATAGCAAGACCTAGTCTCAAAAAAAAAAAAAGCTCTTGAAAAGATCTGTCCTAAACTAACAGCATCAGCTTCTCGGTGCTCTGCTCTTGTCATTGTGCATGTTTGAACTTCCTTTGGAGTCCAGTGTTACATAGGGAAGCAAGAGAATGATTGTACTAACTAGCGCATGGCATCAGCAGTTTGAGAAATAAGGGGGAATAGTTAAGCATAAGGTCAATGGACTTGAACAATCCTTGCTATGTTTAATTGACTTTCTGGAAAGTGGTAACACGCTGTAAGTTATTCATCACCAATTGAAAACTAATGTGAAAGTCAGTGGGTCTCTTCATTAGCATGCAAAGAAACTCTTATTTCTGTAGGAGACTGAGGATCTATCTAAGAGACTTAATCTCTAGCATCATCAAGTTCAAAGTTTAAACTCTCAAACATGGCACATCTATTACTAAAGTCAGGGCCTTCATTGGTGACCAGAAGACATCACTGTTTGGGGAAGTATTTTTTTATGGAATGATATATACATGGAGGGGAATGCAGTTTGACATAGTTAATAAAGTAACAGACATCATAAGATCAGGATAGGGGCATCTGGGTTGGAGCACTGACTCATCAATACAAATCTCCCTAACATCTTTGATTCTACATAAATGAGCCACTATTCACTATCAAAAGCTAGATCCCTCCCCTCTGCTTTGGAGACAGTATTCACAAACTCAGTGCCTGGCTCTGAGGCTATCTTCCCTCTTAGTCAAGAAGTGAATGTAAAATAACAGACTAGTCCAACAAGAAATATTTGGGGATTGAGAAAGCAGGAACAAGACTGTATAATAAAGAAACTTTGAGACCACACAAGGTGAAGCTGCAGATGTATATAATTCAAGTCTCATTCTAATCACCAGCTGCTCTGCAAACAACCCCGGCTGCAACTCACCTTCACTATCTTCCTTTGCAAAGTCACATGGTCTTCTCTTGCCTCTTAGGTCTAGTCACTGCTCCTGATAGTCTGTTGTGTGTAGGACAGTGATATCTTTCAGGGTATCAAAAGAATCACATGGTTTTTTTCTCCTCGAAATCATTCAGTATGTATGTCCTTTAGAATCAAGTGTAGCTTCTTTCCTCAGGTCTATAAGCTCCTTCACAACCTGCTCCCTTTGCTAACTTTCTGAACTCAGCTCCTCGCATGCACTGTTTTTCTTATCAGGTTTTAGCTACTTTGCGGTCAACAATATTTCTTGAACATGTCAAGCTCATTCTTGGCTCAGGACTCTGACTTGCTGTTTTCTTTGTAGAGAAACAGTTTTCTTCAAATATTTCCATGGCTTCATTTCGTTCACTCAGGGATCTGTCTAAAAATCAGGCTTGCGGATCTCTTTTCTACTCCACCAATCCCACATTCATTCTTTGTGATATGTATATAATAATAGATACATTAGTAATGTATACAGAAGAGGAGAGGGAGACCAAAAATGGGGTAATTGGCCCCATATCAAAACTGCAAACTGAGGCAGAGGAGATGATCTACAAAGGCCATTCACAGACGCCTGTATCCACAGAGAAACTTCTTGACCAACACTGGCTGGGGGCGAGACCCCCTAAATCTGACACCAGAGCCATAAGGTGAAGCAGCAACACAGTGGAGATGGGGTTGGAGAAGACAACCTGCAGCAAGAAAACATGGACAGATCACAAATGAATAGAGACTGGCCGCTCAACACAAACCTAAGACTGAAAACCTACCAGCAAGGCTCGCCTGGTTCCAAGAACACCCAGTGAAAGGGCACTGCCTGGTCCCTCACTCAGTGAAAAGACACTGCCACAGGAAAGAAAGAGACTAATGGACTCAACACAGACTAGTAAACAACCAAGAGTGGGGTTTGAGAGAATGGAAGGGGCACGCGAGGAGGGAGGGCGAGGTATCCCAAAAACTTCTTACCAAGGTTATGATCTAAAGAAAAAAGTAAATAATATTCAAAAAAAGAAAGAAAAGGTTAATAAGAGAGGAAAAAGAATCCACAAGAAATGGTGTTGGAGATGAAGGTAATAGAGGTACTATAGTTTTAAAAGAGAATATAATGAGCTGTTTTATGGCAGTTCTTCTGAAATCAGAAAAAATGAATAATTTTCCTGAAAAGTATTCCTTAATAATAGCTGAGTCTGGAAGGAGGTAGAATTCCTGGTGTGGAGAGTGACCCAGGGTGGAGTGAGTGTTGGAGAGACATTGAACTGGCTCAGTGATTTGCTTGAATGTATATTGAGTGGCCTCCAGACAAAACTATAGAAGGTAACAGTGCAGCAATAAAAATAAAATAATCCAAAAATATATATATATATATATGCATTCTTTATCTCAAACTTTACTGTGGTCTTGTTCCTAAATTTGATCATAATCTGACAATATATATTTTGCTTATTTTAGTATTTTTGGTTTTCTTAAGCAGAATATAAACTCCGTGAGGTCAAGATTTTTTTTTTTTTCAGTTTAGTGCCACATTATTGAACACTATCTTAATACTTGGCAATATTAGATAATAATATGCAGTTATGTTTTCCTTTATTTGCTAAGTGAATAAGTCAGTCAGGTATGGACAGCTGGTTTAGTTTTGTTCTGACACATGAGGGGACATATACTAGATTCCTTACAAGAAAGATTCACACATAAAATAGATTTCCAGGGAGAAACAGGAATCTTGTCTTCTTTTGAAGTGATGTCAGTCATTTTTGATCAGCTTAAGGAGGAAACCTATGTAAAGATAGAGGAATGTGGAGAAATTAAAAAGACATTGGGTCCTTGATGTAATTACTACATTGTTAACTCATCACCAACAAAGTCATACCTACTCGGGGTATATAATTAGTTGGATGAGAAAATATCAGGTTAGATCTGTGTTTTAAGGATATTGTTTCACTTATAGTTTCCTTTCTCCAAGCCAAAAACAGTCTGGCTAATGCATGTGCATCTCCAATCCTTCCAACTACACAATTCCATATACCTGACTCTTGGCATATATCAGAACTCCAGATGTCCAGCTTATTACTCATCTGTGTTTTTACTCAAGTATTCCCTCAGTCCTTTAGTTCTACACACATATACATCCACTTCTTCCAAATATTTCCTTTTACATGGTCCAACTCAGAAATTTTCTTCCGTATCATGTTTCCCCACCATCAGCCTGTCAACTTAAAATCATCCACTGAACCCCACAGCCTACTATTCATCTCTGTGCTAACCTCCATTAATTCAGGTTGTTGCTACAGTTGTTCTCCACTCCTGCCCGTCTTATTGTTATTTACTTGTCATCTTTATTTCATGCATTCAATAATATTTGTCAAACACTGTTACCAGACTCTGATATATATATATATATATATATTTCTCTCTCTCCCTCACTCTCTCTCTCTCTATATATATATAGAACTGATATTATATATATATTATATTATATATACAGAACTGATATTATATATACTGATATTATATATATACTGATATTATATATATACTGATATTATATATATATATATATATATATATATATATATATAATATCAGTTCTGTTTCCTGGTATATACCAGGAAACAGAACTGAGATTTTCTATTCTCCTGGAGTTGCATTCTTCTTGGTGGGAGTGATGGTGTCTATTCAAAAACTAATTCAATTATACATCAGGGAATAGGTTATATGAAGAACAGAGTAATAGAGAGGTGAGTAGAGGATACCAGAGTATGTGAAGCAGGGCTGAAAGATGAAAAAAGGTAGTTCAAGGAGGTACTTCCCAGAGGTAGTTTACCTCACTTAGGTGACACAGTAGCTAAGACTTGAATAGGCCCTAGGGGAAGAACACCTCATGAGTTTGAGGAACTATAAAAAACTTTTATACCCAGAGAAGAACCAGAGAACACATCTCCAACACCTCACCCTTGCCCCCCAAACTGAGGCTAGCCATCTGATGACAGGACTTTCATAATGAGCAGTTATCAAATGAACATTATATTCTGTCTCAAATAGTTATATTATTATGGATAGTATTTAACATGATGCACATCATCAATGTATCAAAGGAATCCTACTAGCATTTTAATAGAATATAGTATAGCATCGAGCAAGTTAATTTTCTATTACAAAGGAAACTTTGCTAAGAAATTTGCAAGTTCCAGTGTTCAAAATCACGTATGTCAGCTTTACTGGCTCTCAACACAGGACCAAGCAGAGAGCAGGTTCAACTTGAGGCTAACAACTGTCACAGGGGGACCAACAGGTAAAAGCAGTCACAGTTGCAAGATACCCCCTCTTAAACACTGCCCTAAAGACCAGGTCCCCTGAAGTGAGGACTGAAGCTGTACTACCTATGGAGAAATATATCCAGGACTATCCCACCTGTGCAAACAAACCAGACTTTAGCGACTATGCTCACATCAGTGTCGAACATCTGTGCACTCAGGGAGCCTTCAGCATCCTTTCCTGTGGGGTGGGATCATCTCCATCCATGAGGGACTGGGGTCACCTGGTAATATGATGAACTAAATGCTTTGCTTCCATGATGTTTCAGGGTTCCCTTTGTTCATGTACATCCTTTGTCAATTACCCATGCACTTTCTGCCAGAAAACTATCTAATTGCTCTATAGACTCACAGTTGAGAAATCATTCAAAATTCTTCTCAAACCACAGATCTACTTCAAGACATGGTGCTATCCCTAAGGCAAATAGAGAAGCAAGCTGTCTTTCACTGCTTAGTTAAATCACACACAGGAAAATGGTTCTGTTTGTACATCACCATGCATATTATACATAAATATTCTAATTAAATATATGAAAAGCAGTTTATGAAAAATATATTGTCATCTCTGGATGACTATTGTTGGCAAGTTCTTCAAGAGGGAAATAGAGAAAAAAATATGTTTGTAAGAGGTTGTATGAATGATTGATTTGCAGGGATTTCATGCATATGAGAGAAATGTATTAGAAATTCATTTACATTGTTATTTCTATGAAGTAAAACTCAGATGTGCTAGTAGGAACAAAGAAAGGAATTAAGTAATAAATGCCAAGTGAGAGTCACTCTCTCTGCATAATCATACTGTTTTTATTGTCAGATACACTGTCCTGGGTTAAAGTTGTTACAGGAGAGTCTACAATGAGCTGCAAATTCTATAGTTCTTAGTTGTTGTTATCTTTATAGTGAGATTCTCTAAATAGAGATGGCTGACAAATCAATCAACAAGCAGATATAGCTGCAAATACACACTTACACTCATGCCTTCCATCAGCATTTACTGAGGCTTGACTCTAGACTAGATGCTATTTTAACATGGTGGGGAATAGGATAAAGCCTATTCCCTCATACTTAAGAGTAATAATAAATCTATAAACAAATCATTTAAGATAGTGGCAGCACAAAGATAAAGTGGGAAGGATATTACCTTAGTTCATGTCATCAGAGAAGAACCATAAGGACATATTACTTGAAAATTTTCCTTTGTGGCTTTTTGTTTTGCTTTTCACACCTTTTTTATTTATGGGGATAACATTGGTTTAAATCCTGTGTATGATCTAGGTCTACCATCTAGGGCCTCCATCCTGGTGGTCACATGACACTGATCTGGCCAATAAATGCCAAAGGAAGCAAACTGAATGAGTGCTGATAGATGTTTTTCACTGGTCTGGTAAGTTATTTTTCCTCATTTATTTTGTATTCTTTTATACAGATCATTGAAGCCTTGAGCTTATGAGATGAGAAACCTGGGGAAATGTCAAGAGAATCATATAATTCTGTAAGTATTAATCTAAAGAACTGTCACAAACAGCTGTCAACCTACAGATGCTATATTGCGTATAAACAAAATAAGACTATTTAAAATGCTGTTATTATCACCATGGTCTGTTACTTGCAGCTAAAACATTCCTAACTATACAAGTATGTGCTCTATTCTGACCTTGGATACCTTCTACGGCTTCTCTTTATTCTTGGTTAGCCCTTACTTCCAATCACACAATATCTTTGTTGCTGACAGGTAATTGCATCTTTAGGATACAATGCTTTTCATGCACACTCAGATTTGATACTATTGTTTCTTAGTGAATGGTTTTAGAAAATTGCACTTATGAAAATGTGCTTTATTCTACAAAAATATAAATAATCTTAATTTTAGATTTTATTCCATACAAGTCAAAAATGTTATTTGAAATTTCAGATGATACAACTGAATCTGGGAAAAACCTTTCTTTCAAATTAATGAAAAAATGCTTCAGATTAGGTTTCTCATATTTCTTGAATCATTCTGCTTTCACACAAATTGTTGTTCAAGAAGGATGTCTGAGTCTAGGAAATGAAGGGATAGGTGAGTCATCTTTGTGCAAGAAATAAGTTTCTGAATATAGCATCTTACTTTGGTTTTCCCAAAGTTTAAAACACTTTCATAGTGAAATTTGAAAATTAAGTCAAATGCCAATATTAACAAATACCTTCATCTTACTAGTAATATATAAAACATTTAATGTATTTCCATTTTGGGGATTTAATTATTTCACTTTTCTTTATTTAAATTGTTAGTAAGCTTTACCGAAACTAAATATTTGCGACACATGACTGTATTGTAAGTTTGTTGGAGAAAGCAAAAGGATACCCAATGGTGAGAGAATAATGCATTGGTGAGCCAAAAATCTGAAGGTTGATCTCTTTCAATTTCTTTTTTAATAACCTCAACCAAATGACTTCACCCTCAGTTAAATTTGTGTTAAATATGGTCATTTAATTTGTTTTCCACCAGATGTACTCATTCGATGACTTACTTATTTTGAATCTAAAAGCGCTATGCTGATGCCTAAAGATTTTTTTTTAATTCAGTCATTTATTTAAGCATTTTGCAATCTATCTGAGTGAATAAAGTATATGTGAGTCAGCTCATGCTGTTTGATGAGTGTTATATACTGAAATAACTAAGAAATCATAAAGATTTCTTCTAGTTAGGCGACTAGGGAAGTTTTCACAGAAGAGGTGTGTTTTGACATTGATATATTTTTAACATTTTAAAAAATGGGTTCCAGAGGAAGCCTCTTTGTGTTCAAATCTGAACTCATTTGAAATGTATGCGTACTTATCTATAGAAAAAAAACAGTATGTATTTCATACAATTGGTGATTTTTTTTTAAAGCTAATGTATGGAAGTTTTAGAAGAGTGTCATATTGATGTGCTTTAAAATACTAATATACTAGTGAGTGTGTCATTTGATTGTGCCTGAGAAGAGGCCATAAATAGTAGGAGTGAATCATCCAAACATCCCAAATAATGTCTGCTACAAAATCAGAATGGAAAACAATAGGTTTTACTGAGAATCATTTAGTATCACTTAGTAGGTATTATGATAATGAAAAATCATTAGCTAGCAGATCTCAGTATGCAGGAAAAGCATAAAGCATGTACTTCACATTGTCAACTATCATTTAATATGGTGGTCATCCAAACAGGGTTCACCTTAAAAGCAGACACTTTCAGGAAGTATTGGTTAACCTGTTTATTCATTTTTAATGCAACTCTTCACCACAAAGTACATGGCTTAAAATCAGGGCCACTTCTGTATGAGTGCTGAAGGCCTTAGTCTATAATCAGGTTGTTTGTAGGACCATTCTCCCTCTGAAGGGTTTAGGGAGATGCCTTACTTTCTTTGTCCAATTTCTGGTGGATCTTAGTGTTTCTTGATTTTGATAATGATGATCTCTGTCTCCATTTTCATGGCCTTCCCATCTTCCCCTCTTTTCTTTCCTTCTTTGCTTATGTTTGTTTGTTTATTTATTTTTTTGAAGCTAGGTCTCGCTATGTTGCCCAGGGAACTGTAGATTCTAGAAGTTGGAGGTACCCTGGACTCAAACGATCCCCAGCCTCAGCCTTCCAGGTAGCTGGGATTACAGTTGCGCACCACCATGCCCAGATATTTTTTGAAACTAGGTCTCAGTTGTCCCCCATGCGGGTCTCAAACCCACAGACTCAAGAGATTCCCAGTCTCAGTCTCCCATCCTAGGCTGGGATTAAAAACGCGTGCCACCATGGCCAGCTCCATCTTTCCCTCTTTTCCTCTAAGGACACGTGCCTTTAGATTTGTGACTCCCTTTATACCAAAGTGATCTCATTTGTAGATCTTTAATTTCAGTATATCTGTAGAGACCCTTTTCTAAAGATTTTCTTCACAGGTTCCAGGTCAACATATTTTTTACAGGGTCACCATTCAAGCTCACATATCCAATAAATAGTGAGTTACATTACACACAAGAGCGCTCAGGAATAAAGTTGAAATAGTAAGGCAACATTCCGAATAGCAGGGCACAAGGTTAATATTTTATTTTATAGACATTGGCAAGTTCTTCAGAATTTGAGTGACAAGATAAGGGCTATGATCCAGAAAGACTAATCTGATGACAGAAGAGAGAATTGGCTAAATCAGAAAGAACTAAAATAAGAGACTCCTTAGAAGATATACATAGAGACTGACATTAAAGTTAAGACTTGGCTCAGAGTAATAAACTTAAAAAAATATTATGAAGCAAAGAGTTAAATAATTTGAGAAAAATTAGATGTGTGTGATTGTAAATGTGGGACAAGTTAAGAGTTCCTCTCACATTTTAAACACTAAATACTGTGAATATATTAGTAGCATTTTCAGAATTAAGTCCAGAGAGAGTTATTGCTGAAAGTCTAATAATTTTTTTTGTGGAGTATTTTGTATTTGTGTTTGAGATTGAGGTTTATCCCCAGAATGCAGTAAGGATTTAAAATGTATGAGAGTAATTTTTTAGCACTACTTGTTTTTTGAGGTAAAGTTGACTTACATGATTGTATTTATTTTAGGGGTTATTCAAAAACAAGGTAAAGTTCTTGAAACAGTTTATAGTCAAATGTTTTGAACAACTTCACTCAGAAATAATTCTCTAAATGCCATATATGGTAATGTTTTTATTTGGAAAACTAGCTAATAAATGAGGGAAATGGTAATTTAGCTCATTTAACCATACTTCCAAAACTCAACCATATAAGATAAAATAAATATAATCACTTTCCTTCTGTTCCATCTTTATTAGGAAAATGGCCTAACTTCAATCAGCGCTGTTTCTGAGCTGCAATTATTTCTATGACTGTGGTATCTGGTCATCTCAACAAAAGTATTCTGTCAACATTTTGGGTCATTTCAATCTATCATCTTGATAAAGGTCAAGCCTGACCCAAAAAATTATTTTTTCTGTTCTCTTTGCCAACACACTTGCTTTCTGTTTCTTGCAGATCAAAAATATTGATTTGCCTTACTAATATGACAACTGATACCAACTTTAGAACCTCTCTCAGTATAAATAGCCTGGGGATAATATCTGTCAATAGAGTGATACTTCTTTTACTATAGAAAGCCTACTCTCACTTTCACTTCATTGTTGTGAATACTTGTATCACCACAGATCTGGCAAGTAATATATAATGTAATCCAGAGGAAATACAAATAAATAATAAATATCCTCTATTAATAATTCAATGCTAAATGAATGTTAACAGGTTGACAAAAAAGAGGAAAAAAAGTTGGGGAAAGCCTAGCAAAAAGAAGTGAAGGGAAATTTGCACAAAAGACTCTTTTCAGGTTTAGTCAGAAAGGACTGTCTGCAAGTTAGGTTTTCTCAAAGTGATATTCTTGGGTCACACCTACCAAAGCAGCTCGTGTTTGGTCATCAACACTGCTATCTATAACTTCATTCTGGAGATTGTTCTTCATTCTGCTCTGCAATGGTAGAAATCTTCCTCTAAACTCCTTTCAAGAAGCTAGAGAAGAAAGGTTCAAATCCTCTGCTGTGTATCTAAGTCTGAAATTCCTCCACTAGGAATTCTTTAACTCCTTCAGAAACACGGATATAGGAACTTAAAATGAGAATGCCTTGTTTTGGGCAAACAAATGTTATGGAATTCATGTAGTGAAAATATGAATTAAGTGGTGCAAAAAACAGAAAAACAAGTTTGCATTTTCATAGAGGGGGCAGCAAGAAGACCCAGAAGACAATCAGTGCCTAAGTTTTCCTAACATGGAGAAAACAGACATTGAACTTAGCTGGATTCACCTTTGAAATTTCACATTGACTCGTTTTGACTCTGTTTCCACTCTATGAAATGGAGGCTCTGGCCATTATTTTCAAAGGGGCTAAATTAAAAATGTTATGGTTCCTTTCAGCTGCAAATTAAAAATACAGCTTTTATCTTTCTTGGATTTGAGGAATGTTTTATCTTTGGAGAGGATGAGGGAGGGAAATGGTTCGGAAAGTAGAAACAAATATGATGCCATCACAACAAATTTTCACATTTTGCTAGTTATAACTGCAACGTGGCATAGAAAACTAGCCTGTAAAGTAAGAGTGACTCCTTTACTCCTAGCTTGCTTACATGCATTAGCATTAGCAGCCTCAGCTGACTATTATAAGTCTCCCAGTAGGAACACGGGATGTTCAATTTTAGGAGGGAGGTCTTAATGCAGGTGGTTTTCAAGCTGTATTCAATATGTTTTTACTTCTATTCCACTTTTTGATTCCTTGACTTTTAAATCATGCTCCTCACCTAAATATTAGATAACTATAAGTTACTTTTTCTGTCCCTAGATCCTTTGGATTCCTTGTCTCTTTTCCTCAGTTTTAGTAACTAGTCTCCACCTGTGCTTTTAGTTCTCCTTCCTCAATAGGTAGGGAAAGTATGTTGGAATCCACTAAAATACCTTATAAATAAAATGCCTATGAATAATGTAGTCTTGGTGACTACTGGCTACCAATATTTTGTGGTTGTTTTTGCTTAGATCTTTAAATCCTAAAATATTTTTCATATAATTTATAACTTATTTTTATGTAGCTGGTTTTATGAAAGAAAATTGTCATTCATCAGATAGGATAGTGATAGAGGTTTATCTGTAAACTAATGAGATTACCAGTTTTCCTTCTTGCAGTAAGACAAGTGCAGTACTTAAAACATTTTAGCTTCCAGAGAACATTAATTCAAATAAATTCAAAATTTTCGAGTTGATAACAAATATAATAAACTAATATATCCCATATGTTTATAAGAGTGGCTTTTCATTTTGTTGCATGCAGGTGTGTTATAAAATTAAATGCACTTAATGGTCAATTGGTGGATCAAGAAACAAGGAAAAAAGCATAGTGCTAGGTCGGGCATGGTGGTGCATGCCTGTAAGTAGCAGCCTAGGAAGCCGCAGCCGGGACCAGGGATAGCGGTTCGAGTCCCGCTGGGGGCACATAGCAAGACTTAGTTCCAAAACAAATAGCTGGGTGTGGTGGCGCATGCCTGTAATCCCAACTATCTGGGAAGCTGAGACTGGGGATTGCTTGAGTCTGTGGTACCCCAAGTAACGTGGGCCTGAGGTTCCACAGGCAAAAATAGTGACACCTAGTCTCAATAAATAAATAAATTAATTAATTAATGATAAATTTTTTAAAAGTATAGTGCTATGCAAATCTATAGTAGGAAGCACTGATCTACTTTTAGGAGTTAAACAAGTTTTCAAAAATAAATGTTAATTGAACAGACATCTGAAAGAGAAATTACAACCTACTTTTCCAAAAAGCAGAGGGTCATCAAAAACTACTATGCACATCTTTATGGCAATAAACTGAATCATCTTGAAGAAATAGAGGAATTCCTAGAAGCACAGAACCTTCTAAAACTGAACGAGGAAGAGATAGAAAACTTGAATAGATCAATAACAGTAAGGAAATTGAAACAGTAATCAGTTTCCCACAATACAAAAAACCAAGGCCAGATGTCTTCAATAGTTAATGAGCAGTTCTACAAAGTCCTCAAAGATAAACTAACAGCTATCTTTTCAAACTCCTCCAAAAATTTGAACAGAAGGAAGTGCTTCCTAACATGTGAAGACACCATTAGCCTGATATCAAAGCAGAAATTAACATTACAAAAAGACTGTAGACCAATATACCTGATGGGTAGAGATGCAAAAACCTTCAACACTACACTAAAAGAATCTTACACCACAACCAAGTGCAAGTGGGATTTATTCCTAGGAAACAAGAATGGATTAAAATATGTAAACCAATCATCACAATTCACCACATCAACAAAAAGGAAAACAAAATTCACAGGATCATATCAGATTCAAAGAAGGCATTTCACAAGATTCAACATTTATGATTAAAAAAAACATTTTATACTTTAGATGATCATCTAATACTACTATATTTCGTTGGCTCAAGCTATTACAGCATTGATCATTGAAAACATTTGTTTCCTGCATCCCTTTGATATTTTTCATCAAAGTGGGAAATTTTGTCTTTTAGCATTTCCTTACTTTCTGGCACTATGATATGTTCTGAGTTCACCTTTCCTGTCCTGGACTTAACTAGCAGCAATCACTTCTCTCAAGTGCCATGTTTCATTTTATTTGGAAATGGTAATAGACACCAAGATCGCTATGCAAGGAGTGCTCACTGCTATTGCACTGTGATTTTGATAGTTACTGTCAGTCACCAAAACAAGGGGCCATAAATAATAATGTTAACCCATGTCATATATATATACACATATATAAGTATTTTCATTTAAAACATACAGTTACCTATTCAGATAACTATAAATTCTTACTGGTGCTCCAACTCTAATATAGGAGCATGTACAGTCAAGAAACCACATCTTCTTGTTACCTATAAATTCCCACTTCAATATTGAGAAACCTGATACTTATCATCCACCACTGATTTAATGAACTATCCAACAACTGTGTGATTGATTGTAAAGCAGTACCAGAATTGGTAACCTCAATCTTCCCTTCTACATTTTCTCTGCTAACATGTCAGGTGCTTTTGTACCTACCGAAGTGATAGAATGAGTTAATGACACTGAGTAAATAATTTCTGAATTTAATCATTTAAACTTTTCCTTTATAAGATTAAAATATCTATCTTCCTAAAAGGATCATAATTTTGTATTACTTTGTATTTTAAATATTTAATACATTGTATTAAAATTAAATGAAGTTTATATTAACTTTAATCTTGAGGCTGATCTGTAATAAAAGGGCTGTAAATAGCACTGCAATAACACAATAATTTTTCTGCACTTCACTTCTTTTTCTTAATAACAAGTCATAAATTTTTGGCAACTTAGAATGTAACTAGGTTATATTGTCCACCCCTGCAGCCTCTATTTATTAATCCTAGTAAATATAATTCATTAGAATATATAAAAATTTGAACATTTCATTGTCTAGCAGAAGAAATACTGAGCTCTGCTTTAGGATTTAGCTAGCGGTGACCTACATAGATGAGGGGAAGGGAGGGAAGGTAAGAGATGGCTTAGACCAGGGTAGTCTCACGGAACCCCAAAGGAGGAAGCCCAGAAGTATGTTTAGCAACAGACTGAAAGGCACAGGTACTTCTTGATGTGAGTTTTTATATCTCTGTTCTATAGAAACCTTTTTTTATTTTTCCCACTTGACCTCTCAAATTACATGCCTGATAAAAGGTGTTTATTCTCTGCTTTCTGCACTTATGTTTGACTGGTTCAGTCACTTAAAATAACCATCTTTTCCATCACCTATGTATTCTCAGAGACTCAGATTGAGTCAATAGAAGATGTGCATTTTACCTAAATATCTGTCAGATGCAATCACTGCAAAGGAATCACTCGGGAAAGAAAAAAAAAACAGTTATGATTGAGGAATACCCCCAAACAGGTGCTCTACAAAGCTGAAAAGATGTTTGACATGAATTACTGTTCTGTTCAAAGCAGGGTTTCTGCCAGTGTCAATGTGATTGATTGAGTTCTATTTTCTGAAACTTTTGTAGGCCTATTGTCTGAACCATATCTGTGGTATTTTATTTTGCTCAATATATTTTATTTCCTCTAACATTGTATTCTTTAATTATTTGCTAGGCATATATATCCAGAGTAACCTTCTCCATATCATATATCTTAGAGAATCATTCCCTTCAAAGTTTCTATAGACTAACAGTTATCCGCAGTGATACTTTATCATGTGGCTTATCCAGGAAATAAACATTCTAGCTTACGCATACTTCTCAAAACTCACATTCTCCTCTGGGAACATTTTACTAATCATGAAATTGCCAGAACTACAATACTTTGGCTAGCTAGAGCACACTACTAAACTCAGTGAACATCTAAAATGAATAAAGATCAACCCATACACAATATAGTTTCTATGCAAATATGCCTTTAAAATTATTTCTCTCACTTGGAGCAACATTTAAACCTCTCAAGTGAGAGAATTAACCTGAGTGGTTTACAATTTAAAATATACGATCAAGGAGTAAATTAAATGTGAGAAATATATAAACTTTCCTATGAGATGATTTTTTTAAATTGCATTGTTTTATCTCATCAAAAGATAAAGGAAACTTATCTATTTTCCACTGACTTTTAAAAATTGAGATGCTGTAGAAGTAGTAAGTGTATATATTATATATATAATATTATATAGAATCTCTTTTTAGGCATATATATAGATATATGCCTAAAAGGAGATCCCCTTACTTTCCCCTCCATATTTACTTTAATTTCTAGCTTTGCTAGCTCCAAATCAGGTAGACAGCATATTTTATACCAGGCAATGGAGCTATTTTGTTAATTGACAGACACACAGCACACAGTAGCACATTCATAAACAATGTATTAACTATAAAAAGTTTCATCAGTGAACCTTTCTGAGTTGCTAACAGTCCTTTTAAGTCCTGAATACCACCAAGACTCATCCATTTAAGGTCAAGTTAATTTATCAATTTCATAATCCACTATTAAGAACAAGGATCCCTAAGACGATGCCCTCTTAAATTAACATATTGCTACTATAAATATATAGCCACAAAAATGTCACAACTTATCAAGTAGAATCTTCTTGCAGAAAGCAGGGGTGGGAGGGTGGGAAGGAGTAAGGGAGGGAGGAAGAGAGGGATGGAGGGAGGGGAAAAGAGAAAGGGAAATGGAGAAAAAGAGGGAGCGGATGAGAAGGGAGAAAGGAGGGAGGGGAAGGGAGAGAATGAGAGAGAGAAAGAGAGGAGAGAGCACAATTTCTTCTCTGAAATAACAGGAATTAAAAAGCTATGTAGTTGCTCATGGAATGGCATACATTACTTACATCCATTTTTAAATCTGAGTAGAGTGAGTCATATGGGATAGTTTTGCTGGCAGCAAATATAGAGAGGCCTTAAGGCAGTAAGTATATGCTAAATATTAGGTCCCTTGGGAATACAATAAACATATGGGCACCAGTCTTAAGAATGTTACAATGATACTGAAAATATCAATTTCTTTAATTATTACTTGTTAAGTTGAACATATTTTATAAGTTTTTATTTTACTCTGAGAGCCAAAATATTATGTGTTCATTGGTGTTGGCAACCATGGCAAGAGAAATTTAAAACAAGCATACCAACAAAAGAAAATAAAGATTAAAATTTATTTCTAACTGTATTTATAGGGTTCCTGAGCATCACAAAAAGGAAAGGTGGTGAAAAGTGAGGAAATCTCTATTTTAGGCATTTATGAATACATTATGTAACTCTTGCAGCACTAAATTTTTTTAAAATTTGCATATAGTGTCACTTGCCAGAAGCAGATATTTTATGCATAACCACAGATGGAAGTTGTTAGCTGGGATTTTGTCTTTAGTTTATCATCATTAGCTATTAATTGGAATGGATCAGTACCTACCTGCAGGCTTCATAAGAAGAAAAGGGCAAACTTAATCAGTTTGAAGATCACAATTCAACGGGGTATAAGAAGAACATCACAAATTCTGGAAAATATTTGGCATGTGCTCTTCAAAATTAAATTGGTTATACTTGATTAATTGCAGAGTGTTTAAAAAGAAATCTGATATCCAAAAAAGCTGAAGTCAAGAGTGTAGACAAGATGGGAGTCCACCTTCCTTTTGTCCCAGTTCTGGGACAAACTCTAACAAAATGGAAGAGAGAGAGAGAAAAAGAGTCCAAACTTCCAAACTAAGCTTCCTCTCTCAGTACTCTACCAATTTGGGGACATTTGTGCTAATGAAACTCATCAATATTCTTTTAAAGGTCTCTTTCACATTAGAGTACATGTTACATATACTCAATTTGTTCACATAACAAATTTTACGATTTTAAGATTGATTTATGTCTCAATTTTTATTTTCAGACTTTAGTTTTTCCTATTTATTAGATACCATTAAACAATCTTAGGGGAATGGGAAAGAGATTTAAAGAAAAAAAAATAGAAAGGAGAAAAATAGATTCTACTAGGGAAAGAAGAAAAGCTACTATTACTTGGCTTCTGGTTGTATTTAGTTACTTCAAGAGGCATGAGTTTTGCCCTTAGTTCTCTCACTCTCAATCACTTTCAACTCTCAATTCCTTCACTCTGCACCACTCAAACACTTCATTCTGAATTTCACAAAGTTCTTGGGAGGATCTGTTAAGACCATAAACACAGAAATGTTTATCAAATTTCTGTTAAAAATCATTTCTGAAGCTTCTGCAAGGTTGGGGGAACATCTAAGCGAGAATGACATATTCAGATGAGGAAAATGACACCAGATAAAAGACTGGGGAGAATGAGAGGTGGCATAAAGAGAACACACACACTATTTGTCATCAAATTACCATTTCCTCCAATTGTTTTCTTCTTTCTCCTTCTGGCTTTGGTCAAGTCTCTTTGACGGAAAGTTTTAATGACTCTACATACTATGAGGTATGTAGAATTATTATTGCAACCATAGAATGGTAGATGATGGAAACTTTAGTAGCCTTAGAACAGAATTTTTGACTGACAAGATTGTGAGTTATGTTAGAAAACTGAATTTCCACACACAGTCTACCACAAATTAGTTGTATGACCTTGAAATTCTCATCAGAAAAGCAGAGGTAAGTAAATGGCAGATTCTCTTTCTGAGCCATGTTTTATACTTGATGAATGAAAATCTGTTTGGGTGATGGACAAGCATATTGGGGAGCTAATACTTGAAGAAGTTACAATGCAATTGACATCATCAATGCTTATTTTAGATTCTGCAAGGTAGTTCTTTCGACTTCTAATTGTTTAAATTCTTGTCATTTAGAGACTCATAAATTAATTTTATCAATCCATTTATTGATTTTCATTTATTTAACATATATCCTGGTTCAAACAGTGCTCAAGCTACTGAAAATATGGTGATGAAAAGCAGTCCTTCCTTAAATAGATTAAAGATAATTTAGGTTTAAAAATAAGGCGTCTTTTAGAACCTCTTATACCCAAAGTACTTTAAATGTTATTTAACTCTGATAAAAATATATAAATTATTTGATTTATAGAACTGCTGATATATTGTCTACATAGAGTACAACCCACAAACATACAGAAAAAAAGTCAAATCCTTTATATAATAAACATAGAAAAATATTTTTAAAACCATCTTTGAAATGATCATTTTTATTTTTCCATCTTATATTGAATTTAAACTTATAAAATTTACAAATGCAATTAAAACTTTTCAAAACATTCACTGAAAATAGTGCACACACTGAAATGATTTCTTTTAAATGAATTATCTAAAAATAAAAAGGTACATTTTACTGATTCTCCCAATTGTTTTTGTAGAAACTTCTGCTTGGGGAAGTGAGTAAGCTTTTACAGTGCAGTGAATAATGTATTTTTTTCTCCTTTACATATTTAAAAAAACACAAAGGCAAATAAAATAGTGATTGCAAGTTTAATTAGCATGCAAGCTGTTAAGTATTTGGTTCTGTGCTCTGACTGGCAAACTCTTAGTCATCCTTAAAAACCTATCTCAATATCCCTCTTATTCAATTGTCAACACATTTTATTATGAATCATATGCTGTCAGATCCTGAAAATGACAAGATGAAAGGACAAGTTTCTTTATTTCAAAATGTTATTGATCTATTAAAGTTAGACATCAAGAAAATAATTGATACAGAATGAGAAAGTCGCTGAAGCCATATGTATCAGTAGGGTTGAAAAAAGCATTGTGAATTATCTAACAATGAAGGTTTAATATAAATAGGTTAATAAAACCATAGGGAGTGCATTCAAAGAACTACAGACAGTATGATCAACAAATGACTTCCAGCTTTTCATTCTTTTAAGGTTTATTTCTGTTATGAACCCCCTCCCCACCCTTTTCCCATGCTCATGCCATAACCTGGTGGCTGAGCTAAGGGTGGTTAGAAAGTTGAATTACTTTAACCCGATAGAGAAGATAGAGAACAACTTTAAGTCATGATCCCCCCACCTCTCCCTATGGATTGAATACAACTGTTGTAGTTCTACATCACAATTTGATTTATTTTCCCCCTTACTGCAGAGTGAATCTGTGATAAACAGCTTGCATCCTAAATATAGACTCAGTATCTGATTCTGGAAAGTCCCTACCTGGAGAGAAGAACTGGGAGATTCCGAGTCAGAAATGATGCCAGACAATATATGGGCAACGCCAACGTTTGTGTTCTGTCTTCATCTCCCTACTGGAACCGCTCTTAACCAAAAATATTGACGACTTCCTGTAGTTGAAACCAACAGGCTGCTTTTATGCTGACTATGCCATTTTCTCAAGACTGTTTCTCCTTTTGTTCCTGTGCTTATGTTATAGAGGTATGACCATCCAGGTGGCGGTACCATGCTCCCTGCCCCACTTAATGGTGAGCGGAACTGAGGGAGCAGGTGAAGGTATTTTAACATGGAAGGTGGGCGCACTGGGGAGAGAGAGAAAAGAAAGCTGTTTCCAGCTGCCCCACTTGAATTCTGTTACTGCTGGGATGGAAACATGGGAAGAGACAACAGAGAGATATGTAGAAGCACTTAAACCATATGTCCGCGGGAGGCTGATAATAGTAGTTATCCCACAGGTATCTCTTCCTGGCACCTGTTTCAAAACCTTTCTTAAGGCTCCCCCTTAGGTGCCTTATATTCGTGGCAGGTTTTTAAGAATCAACGTTCCTGTTTTGGTCAGTGTTGTTGGGAGAATATTTTCCCACAAAGGGCTGAAGAATTTGGGTTTGTTTGTTTGTTTGTTTTTGAGATTAGGTCTTGCTATTTTTGCCTGTGGAACCGCAGGCTCTCGGGGTACCACGGACTCAAGCCATCCCCAGCCTCAGCTTCCCAGGTAGCTGGGATTACAGGCGTGCACCACCACGTCCAGCTATTTTTTTGGAACTAGGTCTTGCTATGGACCCCAGGCGGGACTCAAACTGCGATCCCTAGCCTCAGCCGCTTCATGGGCTGAAGCTTACAGGCACGAGCCACCATGCCCAGCCCTGAATTTGGGGTGTTTTACTGGGTCACTGATATCCTTTCTTCTCTTCAGTTTCTTCACAACAATTCTATTAAAGTTCTTCGTGTTAAGTGCGCTTCGTCTTTGTGCATATAAATGACCAGATCCTTTTAGACTCTGGTTGTCTGAGGTACTGGTGTGTCGCTCGATCATGTGCTAACAGTTCTTAAGTATATGGACGATGAAATCGGACTTCAACTTCAGCACTTAATGTGGCCCTTCACAACTACAAAATGTGATAATCATAATTTCCACTTCACAAAGCTCTTTGGATGATTAAGTATTTATATATTTAAAGTATGTAGAATAATGTGTCCAATAATAATCATTATATATGCACTCACTATTTCTATTCTATTTTCTTAACGCTATCTTTCCTTGGTTTTTTATTTTCCCCTAAATGATCTGACAAATATTTAGTTTAAACCAATCTTTCTCCTAAACAACAATTCCATATTTTTAACTCCCTAAACAGCTGCACTATATTTCTCATTATACTTCAAGGCAGCATGTCTTGATATGGATAATTTTCCCTTCCCTGTGACTCAAATAAGAACACAAGACAAGGCACAGTACAGGGCATCTGTTTTACCACCATCGCTGTCTGGTAGGTTCACCACTTTTTCCAGCAACTTAAAAGAGAATTTTGTAGTCTTTGGCATCATCTTCACAGGATTTTTAATAGTGAACAGGGAAACCAGCTGTTAGGGAAAAACAAGTTAAGCTAACCTCCCCCAGGGTGACCCCACCCCTTTATCCCTGCCTCCTAGTGCCAAGGACTCAAACATGCACACACACACTGGGGCCAGGTGTGTACATCATGGGGGAGGACACACTATCACAGGTGCTGGTCATAGAGGCCAATGGGGAAAGGATGTGAAACCCCCTGATAACTCATTTACCTGACAGTGTTACTGAAGGTATGCACACTGTACTCAAATTCAAAGTATAAAAATCATGTCTAATATCTTTGTCCATATTTGTTATTTCAGGAAATGCTACAGAATGCAGAATTATATATTTTGCTCAACTTCCTTTGGATTTCTCCCCTACTTTACCTAGTCATTACAACGGCCATTTTATATATATATATAATATATATATATATCCACATACATATATGCATCTATATAAACACATATATACATACATGCATATATGTATGCACATATAATATATACATATGTGCACTGTATAGTATACTTCTCTATGATATATAATATCTATATTACATATAATTTTTGGCAGTATTACTAATTTATTGGAAAAGGTACTCTTTAAAGCTAGAAATTTAATTTCTGGACTTCCATAGACTTTTTCTTCCAGGGTTAGAAAAATTCAGTCTTCTAGCATTCAAGCCTGATCTTTGTCTTTTACTACTATCTTCCAAGAAATTCATCTCTTCCTTATTTTCTGTTCTATGTAGGACAAGTTTTTGTTTGTTTTTTCTGTTCTGTGTAAGACAAGTTCTTTTTGCTTGTTTGTTTGTTGAGACTAGGTCTCGCTACTTTTGCCTGTGGAACTGCAGGCTCACATTGCCTGGGGTACCATGGACTCAAGTGAACCCCAGCCTCAGCTTCCCAGGCAACTGGGATTACAGGTGCGCACCACCACGCCCAACTATTTTATTTGGAACTAGGTCTCGCTACGTTGCCCGGAGCGGGACTCACACGGCAAACCGGGTTCCGGCCGCGGATTCCTAGACTACCGCTTATAGGCATGCGCCCTGTGCCCGGCCAGGTGTAGAACAGGTTTTCAAGTAGAAATCGCCAGTACCTCTGATTTCGTGGCAGTGTTGATGATCTTTCTAATGTAATCACTAAAATTCTTTCATGACCCTAATAGTTATAGGAAGTCAGGGGCTTCTTTGAAATTAAGCACGGAATGAAGATTACAAGATATAGGAAATTAGAAACACTTAACATGGCAGTTTTCAAAGGAGAACACATCTGGTGTAAAAGAAAGGCGGCTTAAAGCATAGGTAGTTCATAATAATATTTATTAGATAGTATTTTATCATAAACTTTTTGTGGGTTGGAGGTAAACAGCATGATCTTGTCAGAAAAACATTTTACTTTAAATTATCTTAACACTCTGAGTCAGATGAATGCTAGAGCCAATAGTTTATTGACTTTCACTCCCTAGACTGAGGCTTACCTGGAAATAAGACAATAAAAAATAAACTTCCACTTATTTGGAAAAATATCTTCTAAACAAAATGTATTTTCATGAAAGAAAGATACAAGACAGATGTACCCCAATGGTGAGGAGCTGGAGTCAGGATGTGTGGGAGTAACCAAAATAATACTCAGAGCGGGAGGAGAAAGGACATGGAAACCGACTGTCTCCAAGACATCATAAGTCAAATCTACCATATTGGATTGAAAGGGGAATACTGAAATGAAAGTATCGACTGCCTTTTCCTGTAAGAACAACCCCAAACAAAAGCAAATTCTCAATTATTCAAGTCCTGTTATAAGGTCACTGTTAGATATCTTTTACTGAAAGTGTCTACATTGAGGACGAATGTCTAGACTGGGAAAATCCTCCACTTAAAACCACAGACGACAACTGTGACTCCCACATGTTGCTATCACACCTGTCAATGTTTGTCATGTATTCTATTTCACCCAAACGAATAAGCCTTCGTATCTGGTAGGGACAAACTTTTTAATAATTTGACTTGCTCGTGGGATGCAAGTAGAGAACGAAACATTTTCATCTTGAATGCAGGATAGTCAGGACAAGAGAGAAATGCTTGAAACCGGCAAATCAATAGGCAGTGACTGGAATCGTATAGAGATGAAAACGCAGATCATCCATGTGTGTTTGTGAAGGTTGCTCAGGATCCAGACAATTATTTCTTTTCATAGGTCACTCTGGCATTTTGTCTAAACAACAGTTAAAGTGGGTATATGCTGTTTATCCCCTGCATTGGACTGGGAGCTCCCTTTGGATAGATAACATAGGGTAGCTGACTTTATGTCCCCACACACAGTTCCATGTGACAGCATTCTTGTGAGATGAACAAACTGCCATGTTAATAGTACCGGTGTCAAATATTAAACAAATAATTTAAAACAAATTATGAGAAGAACTTAAAGGTATATGTTTACCTCGAATATGATGTATTTCTATGTGAAAATTTGTGAATATAATGTTTTTTATGCAGTTGTGGTGGACTTGCATCTGTGTGTCCTCTTCACTGCTAGTTTTTAAAAGAGGAGATATTAAAATGACTATCTTTACTTTCAGAAAAGAGTTCTTGGTATTAGACCACTATCAAGGATGTCTATGAACTGTGTTACCGTTTTCAGTATAAAAGCTCATTGAATAAATAGCATCACTGCAATACAATTTGTGAACAGGCAAGATTTGAATTACTTTGCATTAGAATAGGTCCTATTTTCAAAACGTTGAACACTTAAAACAGTAAAGCACTTTCATCATATTAGCAAGAGTAGGATAATATTAAAAAGTATCATTTGGTAGCTAAGAATATTTGAGGAAGAAAGTCCTATGAGAATTTTACTCAAAGTTTAAGGAAATATTTAACGCAATTTTTGATATATTTTCTTCCCAATTTTTGGTTTTTCAAATATTGATAATTAAATAAATATGGTAAACTTTCTGTCTTGATGACATAGTTTGTGTTTCTTTTGTTCACATAAGCACCTGTGCCAAAAAAGAAATCACAGTAATTAAAGGATTAGGGGAATATAGAAAAAAATATTATAGACTTAGAAAATAGCAATTCCAGAGAATTCAGCAAATAAAAAGAACTTACTAAATCCTTAAAAGTGAGATTCACTTGCAAAATTTCATTATGTAACAGTTTCTGCAGAACCCTTGAATAAACCACCTATTACATTATTACCTGAGTAATACATTTGAATATCATTTTGTTTTTAGAAAACCACTATCAATTTAATTATGTATAATTATTTCAATGAAAGCAGTGCTGAAAATATCCACTTTATGTGTCTTTTGATCTTCATGTTGTGAATGCAAGTTTTGGAATTTATTTCATTGCCTCAATCTTAATAGTCCTACTATAAAGTTACAATTTTGCTTTCAGCACATGTGTGATGCTTCCAAGAAGAACCATTATCACCTTGGACATAATTTTATGATCTTAATTGCATCTATTATTGCTCAGTTTAAGCTGGAGTGTTCCATCTTAATTTAATGTCTGTCATGATAAAATAGAAGCAGACGCAGGGAACAGTGGATGATTTCAAGGTTGTAGGGTTTCAAGTTGCTGTTTAGCTGACACCTATGTTTAATGAAATCAGCTTGCAAAACTACCTATTGATGGATCTATGAAGAGAACAAATTTAGAGATATTCAGAAATCAATTCTACTATTGTACTTAATAGCAGGTTGACAATGCTAAGGGGATGAAATAGCAGGGAGATAATGGATCTTCTCATCTTCTGTATCATTTTGGCAGAATCATCCTAGAACCAAATATTGGCTTCACTTTAAAAATTGGTAATTATAATTCACCCTTAATGCATCCAAATTAACAGCACATTTCATTCTAAGTTGCATTATGTAGTTCTCATGTTGGAGTGCTTACTTTTTTTAAAAAAGTTTCATTAATCTTTTTATGCATTAAACCTCCCTCACTATAAAATCTTTTGAGTGTAAGTCTTAGACTTAAGCAAAGCAAAAATCACACAAGTGGTTACAGCATGTCAAGTAAAATAGAGAACTGAGAAACTACTCAGTGAATTCAATTTCCACAAATATGCCATTTCTTCCCAAGGCAGGTATTTGGACTGCCTGATTTCTCTCCTCTTCTTTCATCTTCCTGCTGATGTCTTTGCACCAAATTATGTTATTGATATACTCATCCTTCTTGAATACTGATAGTCATAATACTCATGATGATGAAGAACAGGGAATAGAGAAAGTGGAGGACTGTCTCATCTTCTTTTGAGCGCTTAGAATGTTGTCTTCTTACAGAATCACTTGATATGTTTTGTCTTTTCTAATCCTTTGCACAACCTGGGGTTTTGATAGCATTTTACAGTTAGAAAAATAGCCTCAGAGTCTTGAACTGTCTGGATTGAACACATGAAATTGCTAACTGGTAGAACTAGGATTCAAATTAGGTAGATCTGTCTGCTTCAAGTTCCATGGGGTTAACCACCAATGGCAGAAGGCAGCTCTGAAGACCTAGGACTCAATAATATTTTCAATAAAATCTTCAAATTACATTTTCACAATTTAAATGAGTGCATAGTTCTTCCCTATCCAAAGCACCTATGTGCATCAATGTCAGCATACGTCATGATTGCAGTCATGATTCTGCCAGGAACGTTTATGATTTTTACCAAGTACTTTAAGGGCTATAATAATTGTGCCATGCAGTACAATGTCATTGCATTAGGCAGCAAGAAATATCTTTAAGTTATTACTTCATTTGAATATTGTCCATTGATTTTCTCTCAATTTTCTCTCTTCAAGAATCATCACATTTGTAAAATATGTTTTAAATTTTATGATAAGAAAAAAAAACAGATATTTCAGGTGCATAACTGTGTGCACATGTGCATTTTCTTACACACACACATATATATATAGTATGTATGCAAACATGATTTGTACATAATGATGAACTTGTTACTAATGTATGTGTGTGTTATATTGTCTTTACAGAATATTTTTAAAATCAAAAGCAATACAATACCTATTATAAAAATAGAAAATAAGTATTTTAACACCATCTAGGCATGAAAATAAAGAAAAATGAGGTCTGAAAAAATAAAGTAAAAAGATGCTATTAGGCTGAATCTCAAGTGGATGCAATTTATCTTTATCTGCAGATGTCAAGAGATATTTCTTTGTTTTTGTAATAAAGTAGCATGGTGATCACAACTCTTTTATGTGTACCCAATAAAGGAAATTTTGTTTGCAAATGAATCATCTGATTTTATATTTGTCTTCTACAATCTGATGGCATTTTCATCCTATCATCAACTTGGATAGTCTCCTTAAAAAAGAAAAGCACTTAGAACTTCAGAGCAAGTGACTGCAAAGTGATACCTGTTTTCTTCACCTTGTGTTCTAAAAGTCTGTCATGTAAACAGGAGAAATAGATATTTCCCTCCCTCCCTCCCCTTCTGTGTCTCTGTTCCTTTCTTCCAATTTTTCTTGTAGCAATTCTGTTGGAAAAGGTCATCAAAGGGATGTATTTGCTGATTGCCCTGCAAGCTGGATCCAGACATTTGGGGTCTTCTCAGTTGCCCCCTTTCCTTGGAATGTCCTTTCTGCCCACACTCTCATAGCTGGAGTTCTTTCAGGAGACACAGCCTCAATCTTCGAATTGACATATTGGTGAGGTCCTCTGGATAGCAATCATGACTGAAGCCTGTGAAGGCCTCTGTAGAAACTCTGAGGTTCTGGTCGGTGGGTGTGGAGAGGTCCTCATCTTGTGACTGTCCAAGAGAAACCGCCCAAATTACCCTATTGACTAGAACTTCCTCCCTCAAATCTGGAGTGCTTGGTCCTTTTCAGGTCTCTCTTTGGCCTCTGCACATGCAGACCAACAAACGCTGCAAACTAACAAATTGTAATGTGTTCATTGAGACTCAGCACTGCACACAGCAACTGCCTTGCTGTTTCCACAAGACCTTGAGGAATGAATCAGCACAGGGGATTTCCACTCCTCCTCATATCACGGGGACCAGAGCTCTGAGATCATCTTTAAGACAAAAGCTGAATTTATTCAACACTGATTTTAGTTTCTATATGATTATAGAGTATTTCTGAGGTAGCAACATTGTTGATTTTTTTATGTTTTTAAGACAAACGGGGGAGGGAGGGGCTCCAAGATGTTGACGATCCAATCAGCATTGTTGTCCATTAACTTAGAAAAATGATTTCATCAGCTTCGCTTATAGCCAAGGGAGGTGTGTTCCATGTCCTGTCACCCAGCTCCCCCCAGGACTCCTGCTTGTTATGGCCCAGAATCAAATGATGCCCCTTGCAAGGCATTGAGTGTATTTTTTTGTGATTTGTTTAATGTTGGGAGGGCTTTCCCTGGGAATGGTTCTGTTCAGAAAAAATCAGAAAGCTTTGTTATGAGCAAGGGCAATAGAAGAGGTGAATGCCTTTGGCTTTCTGTCTGAAACGTCAGTGTCATCTCTGTACATCATAGGAACATTCAAACAGCTGACAGCCTCTTTGAAGAGCCAGGGTTCCTGACAGAGAAGTGTTGCTGAAAAGAATCGAGGTGCAATCGAGAGAGATGAGGTGGTTCTTGCAGAACTTTGTGCTATGACTCATCCGCAACCTTTTGCAAAATTTAATGTGGCAAAAGTACTGCGTTATTATGATGTACCATGTGGTATCCCGATTTGTCATCTTCACTTGACATATCTTTTATTGAGGGGTACAAGAAGAAACCCCACATTGGCTGAGGATTTTTTTTCTACTTACAACCCACACGGAGATTTAAAAATATATTCCTAGAATTTGGCATTTACAAGAACATTTCACTTTGGTAGCTCTGAAAGAAGATAGCTTTTTACCTTTTGAGTCTAAGAATCTAAGCGTAACAATCACCACTAGAGGGCCAGTGGAACTTGCCTTAAATTGATAAACGGGGCGGGGTGAGGATAGGGGTTGTGGGGGAAACTGACAAACAATTGAGCTAATTTGCATCTTTATTGTTTTATCGGTTTGTTATTGAAAAAATTACATTTCAACTCTTTGCTTTATGTTACTGTTTTGTGGTTTCAGAAAAAGTTCATTTTTTTTTTGTGCTGAATCAGATCCAAATTAGAATCTTTTCTTCCACAGATACAATGATTTTATTAGAAAATAGTCCATTCCAAGCTCCATCATTTTCCTATATAGCTATTTGAAACAGTTTACAACACAGTTGCTATAGTGGCATTTGTGACAGGTTGTGCAGGATAAAAAATTAAAACCTTGTTCAGCCTAACAACAATTGAAGAAAGGAATCACATTGTTTTCATTGTAAGGGATAGAATAATTTCCATGGATGATTTTGTGAGCTAGCATGGCTTTAATAAACTTCTTTCTACTTGTACAGAGTTCGAAGTTTACAAAGATAACCATACATATATCTCAACAAAATGTCTGTTAAATAAATCATTAGAAAACAGTCAAACATTTACGATAATGCTATTTCAAAACTCTAGAATGTAATCTATTTTGAATAATATAAACCAATGGAATTTCTGCTTTCATCATCTAGTTCTTCTTAATAATGCTGTATAGAAACAAGATTAATGATGGATAATTTTCTAATACAAACTTTGCAATTAATATTAGTGCTTTTTTCTAAAAAGCTTCTGCACATATCAAATAAACAATCATGAAAATAAAATGACACACCACTGAATGGGAGAAAATATTTGCATGCCATACATATGACAAGGATTTATAGTAATGATCTATGGAGAGATCACAGAACTCAACAAAGAAAAAATAAGGTATCCCCTGAAGGAAATGGGAAGAAGAGTTACCTAGACACTTCTCCAAACAAGACTTGCAGACGACCCATGGACATGTGAAAAATGTTCATCATCACTTCTTATCAGGAAATTGTGACTCAAAACCATAAGGAGGCACTCATACTTGTGAGGATGGTGCACATCAAAAAGTCCAGAGAGGAGAATTGTTGTTGCAGATATGGGGGTAAATGTACCCCTCCTATACTGTTGGTGAGAATGCAAACTGGTACAGCCTTTATACAAGACAGTGTGGAGGTTTTGAAAAAAACACTACTATGTGATCCAGCAATTCCATTCCTAAGTATATACTCAAAGATCCCAAACAGACTAAATTGAACAGGGATATGCTCTATGTTTAAACTGTAGTATTATTTACAACTTAATGTAACAGAAACAACTTAAAGTGTCCAAGGAAGATGAATAGAATAAGATGTGATATACAGACAGAATGGAACACTACTGAGTGATAAAAATGTTGAACTCTTGTCATTTGTGACCTCATGATTGGAACTGGGAGGGCTGATGCTCTGTAATAGAAGCCAGAAGTAGAAAGATAAACATGGCATGGTTGTAGTGATGTGTGGGATATGAGGAAACAAAGGGTCACTCAAAACCAATTCAATATCAAACACTAGAAATCTGTCTAGAGCATTAAGACTACAAGCAGGGAGAGCACATTAGACAATGAAGGAGGATTATGGATTCCTTGATTATAGGTGTGGCATATGGCATTCATCTGAGGAGGTGTGAGCCTTTGTTTCTGGAACAAACACAGTCATATCTACTTCATAGGCAGGTAAGCGATTGCAACACAGGTGTCTGGAGTTCAGAATGGAGCGTAGGCTGGAAAGAGAAACAATTTGGGAGACTGAATAAAGACAGCAAGAACAGTATCTGAGACCCACAGGAGTTGATGAAATCACCCAGGGAATATTTGCACATGGAAAAGAAAACAAAAGTAGGACTATGGAAAGGAGAGATGCAGAGAGGTAGCCTACTTTAATTCGTTATTGGACCATGGCTGTGAAGATGTCAGAACATAAAGCTTTATCCTGGACACTGTACTGTACGCAAAACAGAGCTCAGACCAGAAGATTATGGTCAAATCAACTTATTTGGTCCTTTTTTAGAAGGATAAAGGAAGGGAGAATACAATGGAACAAAAGGAAAAGGACTTGGTGATGAGGGTAACACTTTGGTGCCCCACCCAGTTTCCAAGCCTGTCTTAACTTTTTGTATATAATTCTAGAAATGGTCAAAGCAAAAGGACATAAATATTGTTTTTAAAAACTTGAGATTCCACTGCGTAGTTCTGCAATAGCTTCAGTTTCTTTTTTTTTTTTTTTTGACTTATTCTTATCTTTCCATTTTCAAGGTAACCAGTCACTCTTTCTTCAAAGTACATTGTAATGTAGTTTTCATGCTGTACATCTAGTCTTAGGGTCTAAACATAAGGAACAAAAAAGTTAGGATTCCTGGGGCAAAAATTCTCTTTCACACATCCCCCAAGGAACCACTCTTCTATTTGAACATTCAGACTCATAATCTCATTCCAATTGGAACTGCTTAGTAAACCAACATCAGAGTCCTCATAACTACGCATCAACAGGGATTATGATTCTAGGATTTTACAGAAAATCATCCAAACCCCCATATGAAAAAGATTAACCACTTAAGTTTAGTTCATAAAAACAACATACTTATGTGCATGTACATTAGGTTATATATATATTTACCAAAGTCATGATCGCTATTTATGATAATTTAAATACTGGTCATTAATGTGTTAAATAAAATCATTTGTAGTTAAATATGAATATGAATACATACTGTTTCTGACCACTTTTTGTGACTTTAGAATGTTGCCAGACTGTTTTTGTGAAATATAATTTTGGAAATCATAATCAAAAGTTCACCTACTTGTGGGTCATTTGGAGTCAGAAAAATAAGCAGTGTATTTAAGAGTAAGTTTATGATAATGATGTCAGAATAACCAAACTTATTTCAGAGACCACTTTTATTATTATTATTGCATGCACATATATATATATATATTCACATCGTTGTATACCCTGAATTTCTCCCCCAACATATTACCCATGAACAGTGAACTTAATCTCTTATGTTTATGCCTCCCCCAACTCCTCAATCCTCATCCCTCGCCTTCCCTTGCTTTATGCTTTAGTTCTGCTATCAGTTTGTTACTTGTAATATTTTCTTTTCCTTTGTTTGGTGGGTTTACATATATCCCATATATAAGTGAGACCATATAGTGTTTCTCTTTCTTTCTGACTTTTTTCCCACTACCATGATTCCTTCTAGCTTCATCCATGTTGCCACAAATGATATAAGCTTGTCTTTTGTAATTGCTAATTAATATATCACATTTTATTCCATTGAAGTAACATCAGGTTACAATACTTCATAGGATTTAAAAGTACAGAATCACATCTTTCAGGTGTATGTTACCCCCACACTCACTAACCAGGTACCCACAATCCTCCATCATGATCCCTTATGCATCCTCACCATTCTGCTTTTTCTCTTTCTTTCTCCCCACTCAGTAGAATTAATGCTACACCGAATAATCATAGAGGATGATAAGGTAATTTTAAAAGAAATCCAAGGGACTTAAATAGCACAGCATGAAATTCCCTTAGGGATTGTTCTTACTGCCACTGGTCAAATGTCCTAATATAAAACTCCAATAAAGACCCCCTTCCTATTTCTCTCATCTAACCACAAGTGAACTCACATCCTTGCAGAGTAGTACTTCTGAAGAGCATTCTGCAAAGAGTTAAAATCTCATGATCATTTCCTCTGTATATTGTGACTTCATTAAATCCATCTTCTGAAATTGAAAGCAGTTGAGGGTTTCTAAATACGATGGGAATCATTGTGATTTTTTCCCCCTGAGTGTACGCCTATGTGTATGATGAGTATTGTTTATCATAGAGGCCAAAACAGCCTTATTGTATATGACAGGTTTGTTAGAAAGGGAATAGAAAATGTGATGAACAGTTACAGTCAATAGGAAAGGGGGAAAATGAGCATCAATGTAGATCAATAAATTCAACCTCTTCTGTTTTCATATTTCTCTTTCCACAATATGTTTTCACAATCTTTTCTCACCAAGGATACATAGACATATTCATAACTCTTTCTCAAGCAGTGTTTTCTGGAAATGTTCTCCCTTTCAAGCCCCACAATGATTTATTTTGGTTTAAGACCTTTGATGTCAAACTGCAGAAGTTTTTCTTCAAAGGTAAAAGGAATTTTCATTTTAATTTCCATCTGTTTACAACATCTCAAGAAATTTGAACTTGAAACTTTACAGCCTCAACCTTATGATAGGTGTTATTTTATTGGTTCTACATTCCACCTCTATCATCCCTCCCCCAACACTCCCACTTTATAAAGAGTAAATTAAATTGACTCAGTTATTTTTGAGCTATGAGACAGCAGAATTTTTTTCTCCTTTTAAAATTGTTCAAAGCTTTATTTGTACTGGTTTAACTTAAAAGTAGATTAAGATTTTACACTTGGCAATATCATAAGAGGAAAGAAAAATCAAGCCAAATGAAAAAAAAAATCTTACACAATATAAGGTTTAAAACACAGCAAATGTTTGTTCTGAATTTTTAATCCAAATTATTTCATTCAAATTATTTGCATTTCATGTAAAAAAAACAGGTCATGAGGATATTGTAATTGTATTTATTTTTATAAAATAATCAACTATCTACTTTGTAGAAAATGCCCAGAAACTTGGAAAAAAATTGAGATGGATAATATTTAGTTCCTGCCACTAGGAAAGTCTAAATTTGGAATTCAGGATTATTATAGTACAAGTTAGAGGTATAAATACAATTTTAAGGGAGTTCAGAGGAGAAATAGATCTCAGCCTATCTGTAGTTCCACCAGAACCATCCTAATCCAGTAGCCATCATCATGCAATTTGAACCAAATACATCGTTTCTGGGCTGATTTGTTTCTGATGAATGAGTGTTTCTTTGTGCATGGGAGGGAGCAGTCTCCTGCCCCACCTGTTCGGTCTAGCTGGGGAAAGATGGTCCAATGGTGGCTGTGGGCAGCTGCTGGGGAGGCCAAGTATCTGTGCTTCCAAACACAGTGCAGAGGATCCTCTCGGTGCAGCTGCACCATGACGGCTGCTCTGTTCTTGCTGCTGTGTCTGTGGTGTCCGTGGTGGTCAAGGCTGCTGAGATCTTCCTATTCTTTCCCCCATGGACAAAAGTTCCAGCCCAGGAGATCCCTGCTGTCACTGGGTCTGGAATGCTTGAAGCACACCTTTCTGGCATACCAGGCACCAGCATTTAGGTCATGGCAGCTACTGGCATGACGTTTAGGTCATGGCAGCATATTCAGGGATCTGAACTCAGAGACGTGATGGACTCTTCCAGAGCCAGGGATCTGGGGTGTAGATGCAGTAGGGTATGTGCTGCAGGTGTCTGAGGTACAGGTGTGTGCAGACCTGCCATGGAGCTGAGAGTTACCTCTCCGACGCTGGCCATGGTTTCTGAGTCCCACAGGTCTCAGGACACATAACTGCACAATCTCAGGGACAATGAGTCCCAAGGTGGATGGAGTCCCAGAGCTGGTAGATGACAGTGATACATCATGCCCAAGGATGGGGTGCAGAGAGCCTGACCTTAGGTCAGAACTGGTCTGGACTGGGACATAGAGTAAAGCATGTAAAATGTCTCCTATTCTTTTCTGTGCAAACATCTAAGGTTTTTGTTCTCCACAGGATTTCCGCCCTTTCTTCATTGTCTTGAATTTTCTCAGATTTCACTTTTCAGTTTGCAGTTGTTTACTATGTTTTATTTTTATATTTCCCTAGAAAAGAGACTTGCTAACTTATTCAAGAAAGTGGGACCTCCTAACTTACCATCTTGCCGATCGTACAGATTTTTAATTTTTATGTAGAATCCATATGGCCAGTAGTGTGGATCTTTTTACTGACCACTCGATGATATTTAACATTTCAGGAAGAGCCGGATATATAATGGCAGCTCAATAAAGATTTGTGGAATAATGGAAGCAACTGCACTTGGGGTAGAGCATATCAAGTCATAAATAGCTCTGAAAATAATCAGGCAATAGACTTCTTCACCCTGGCTTGTTTTCCTTGGGAAGAACTAGATTATAAAATATTGCAGAACATATGACCCAACCACAAACTTGGTTGACCAACAAATTGGATTTAGAATCATTTTCTGTCATGTATAACACTGGGGAAGTTATTCCTGTATATATCACTATAATTTCTCAGTTTGTGATAAATAAGTTTTGATTTGGCCAACGACGGAGATTTCTGCAGCATTTTAGACATGGTTAAATTTGCATTCATGTTGAGTTCTTAGTGATTGCTGTAGAGACCACAATATCTATTCCTAGATTTTCAGAGCCTGCAGGTAGTACTGTATTTCTGTAAAATAGCATAACTGCGCAATCACATAGCTCTGTTTATACCAACCTCTGCCCTTATAATTGTGTCTTTCATCTACACTCATTCTAAATCCACAAAGCAAATATATAGATACCTTTAAATAACTATGTCCTTAGGTAACATATTAAATATATATTTACTCGATAACTCTTATTCCTGCTGCTCATTATTTTTTCCATGAAAAGACATGCTTTCCTTTACATGACTCTTAGAACTAAGCCACTTCCTTTATGCATTTGCTAGAGTATGAATCTACTGATGATTAATTTCCTAGCTTTCTTTTATCCAAAACCATCTCCATGTTTCCTTCACTCCTTTTATGGACTGAAGGAATATGTCACTCAAGATTCCTAGGCTGAAACACTGATCCCCAACACTGGTGTATTAGAGTAAGAAATGGTTAAGATTATACTGATGGGGTTATAAGGGCGGATCTAATCTCATAGGATGTGTATCTTTATCAGAGAATCATTACTGAGCTGTCTCCCTCCCTAAACATGCTCCAGGTGAGAGTCAAGTCAGCACATAATAGAAGGTCTTGATCTCTAACTCACAAGGAGATACCTTGCCAGACCCAGACCTGCTGGCACCTTGACCCTGGACTTTCTAGTACCCAGGAATGAGAGAAAATACATTTCTCTGATTTAAACTATGGAGCCTGTGGCATTTTGTTATGGTAAACCAAGCAGACAAATATAATTCCTTAGGGATTTTTTTATTGATTATACATTTCTGCATTTTTATCAGCATTTATAACATTCTTTTATGGGGATGTTAGTGATCCATTTCCCTTTTAATGAACAGATTTATCTAAGTGTGTGTGTGTGTATATATGTTTTATATATTATTTCAGACAAGTTACTTTAAACTTCCTGAGTCAGTTTTCTCATTTATGAAATGGAAAATAATATCTGTCTTCATTAGGTTATTGATAGCAATGCATGAGATAGTTTGCAAAGAAAAATAGCATATACTAGGTCCATAATAGTAGTATCTCCATCATGAAAAGTCATATATACTAGGTCCATATTAGTAGTATCTCCATCATGAAAAATAAGTAGCACATACTATCTCAAAAATGATTGTGTTCAAAGAGCAATTAATTACTAGTTTCATGTTTTTTCTACCACTACTAATAAAACATTTCTATTGAATATATTTATTAATCTATTTATCAAATACTTAGTATTACTGTATTCCAGACACTGATATACATATACATATATATATGTATATATATATATATATATATATATATATGATTCAGTTGTGTCAAGTATATATATATATATATATATATATATATATATATACTTGACACAACTGAATCAGTGGTCTTTGTTCAATGAACTTAAAACCAAGTAGTAGAAATACACTGAAAGGTGAATCAGATCATTTAATTAGAATTTTGAGAATTACAAAAGATATAGAAAAGACTTCCAACCTCCTTGCTGGATTCCCCAGGGTATATCCTCTGGGAGCTTCTAATTTCCCTGTAAGAAGTTTGGCTCTTAGTAGAAGAAATCAGAGAGATTTTGAGGCTCCAGAGAAAGATACAAGAAGCCTGAATCCAGATTTCCACTGTCTCCATCAAGGTGTCAGCATTTCAGTAAAACCACCATGTGCCTTTAGACAAAATCCCACATTGTCTAGACTCATTCCCGCTTCAGCATCATGTCACCAAATCATACACCCAGGTCTAGTATAATTCCTGCCTGAAACAGTGATAAAATATTTGTAGAGGTTTTACCACTAAGGTCTAGACTACTGTTTTATGGAGTAATATATAATAAGACAGATTTGAAATTAAATTTAAGAAATGTGTCTAATTCATACTTTTAAATTACAAACTACTGTGTGGACAGGAGAAAAATACAAATACATAAAGAGTGAAGAAAATTAGAGCAAGTGAGGGTTTTGGTTTACTGGAAAGGTCTGAAGTGTGGAATGAGGGTCATTGTAACTTTCTTAGAGATAAGTGGAACAACCATGTTAAACGTCCAGTTTCCGATCTTTGAATGGGTCTGTTATATTTCTGGCAGAGATCACTTACAAGTAAACACTGTCCAACAAAAAGTCTAGGAAGTAGGCGTGTTGAAATAAGGCAGATATTCTTCCACTGGTTCTGTACAGAGTTTTAAATGCTCATTTCAGATAACATTCTGTCAACAAGCTTGAGAAGAACCATATTGTTACCCAGCAAAAAAGTTTCAATAGAACCAAATATCCAATATTTACACAATGAAGTTTTGGTCTTTAGAATTTATTTCTATTAGCCTGACAGCTGTGACTGTATGCATAGGTTAACATAGGAAGGGGCTCAGTACAGTGACAAAGGAACAAGGACAGAAGAACTAAACCCGTTATCAAGGTTTATTTTTACTGCAATACTTTTATCTAAAGTTTTCTCAACCATAAAATGGAAAAATACCAGTTTTTAGGGTTGGGGTCAAGTGAGATTTTTGCAATAGGTGTTTTATTGAAAGAAAATAAGGAAACAAGCAATGTATTTTTGAATACCCAGAGTTCTTTACTTTTAGTGTTACAGATAATATGCTAGCCATGCTTTCAGAAAGCCAATCTAATGTATAATTGCCTACTTTAATAAATAGCAATTTGTGATAATTTCCCTTTGCTTCTTTTTAATTGTATGCGTGTCTGTTTAAATGAAGGAAAAGCATTTTGCTTCTGAAAATAAAAACCTTTTTCCCTGAAAGCTATTCAATGGTTTGAAAAATCCACTTAAATACTTGCTAAGTAAAATAATAAGAATCAAATGCAATGGTACTTCATTAAGATACTTGCAAATCAAGCTCACAGAATCCCAATTAGTTTACAGCTAATTTTTGCACGAAATTTTCCACATCATTTTAGAATCTCAGGGACAGAAACAATTATAGCATAGGGCATATTTATTCATTATTATTTTTAACACAAAATTTTGGTTATATATTAGACACATGAAATTTCTTGGTTAACTGACCCTTTGCACAATAATTTCATAACACTCAAAACAATTGAATTTAGAGATTCCACTTTTTAAACTACTATAGTTTTAAGTAAGCTCTGTATTGAAAGTGCACAGTGAGTTAACTTGAAATGTCAATGACTTTTTGCCAATTTTATGAAAACTTGCTTATTTTAAAGCAAAAATTCAATGATCTAAAATATATTTACTATATTTTAAACAAAGTATCCAGTAGTTATATAAATATATTATTTTATTATAAAAATTAATATATTGTATATAATATGGTTTAATAATAAAATAAAACATAATTTATTATAAAAATATAGACCCTCTAAGGATAAAGATATGTATATTTAAGTAATTTGTATAAACAAAATATCACAATGCTTCTAAAACCAAAGGTAATAATTATAATTCTTGGTCATCATATTAAAACTCAAGAGAGGGGAAAATGAAATGTCAATCAAAAGGTTTACAAACAAACTGCTGTATTTCTAAAGAGAACTAAAAGACAAATGTCAAAAATGCTTCAGAATTTCAGATAAGGTTTATAAAAGGATCAAATCATTTTAAAGGCATTACTAATATTTATTGTTTTAAATACCTGGGGAACAGAGAACTTTGACATATCATAGTTTAAATAATTCTAAAAATAATTGTATTGAGAATTTTACAGATTTTTTTCCATTAATTGTACTTGAAAACTGAACATCTATGTTCCTTGTGCAGGAGAGGTTAAAGGGATAGACTTTCACAAGGGTTTGAATTAAAAGTAACCGAGTAGTTAGAGTTGGGACAAGTTACTTGAGACTTTAGGAAAAGAATAATTTCCATAAATAAGTTGTCGCTGATATTGTGTCAAGTTCAATTCCTGTGATGAAACAGATGGTTTCCCCATCTTGCCACATTCTCCTTCCTTCTTATTTCTTTTTAGCTCCAATAATGTGTTTGATTTGTAGACAGTCTAGTGGCAAAGACTTTAGACAGAACTGCTTACAATATTTTAGTTGCTAAAAGTTCTGATAGGGACCATTTCGTAGAAAGGAATCAATCTTGGTGCAATCTTGATTTTGCTCACAAACTTCGTTGGACTGTGTAAAATATTCAAAAAGAGCAAAGAAGACAAATATACATGGCAGATCACACAATACACTTCATATTTCATTTCAACTTAATTCTAGAGTTTGATATGGGAATTTTCTTCTACCCCACACTCTCTCCTAAAGATAAAATATTATCATGCAAGATGAAAAACAGAGATTATTAGACTGCTCTTAAAAATGTTTTCATATTCACAGCTAAATATAAATTTAAAATTGATAATGTAGTTTCTGTTATGACTCAAATTGTTTCAGAAATCAATTTGCAAAAAAATATTTGGAGCTCTTTTTAAAATATATTATATTTTAATTTTAAAAATATGTAAGCCTGAAAGAAAAATATATCCCTCCCCACCCCCAAGCATGAATCTATTCAAGTAGAACAGAAATAACTGCACTCAGAATCAAAAATAATAATATAGGCAAAACATACCTAGTAAAAGTAAAGCATGATCGGTTTGTTACCCTGACAAGAAGCAGCTCCCAGACTCCTTAGAACTCAATCAGATCTTCACTTTCATCCTGACTAGAGATCAGAATTTAGTCTGTCAAACACATACACAATTACAATCGTCGAAACAAGAGATGTTCACTTGTTTAGTTCGTCTCGCCTCAGACATCAACGTACCTGTCTTGACCTGACTCTTATAAAGAGAAGGGGGACATCCTCTTAAAAGCCTAATGCTCTGTCCTTTTGAATTCAACATTCATCATCAGTGAGGTTTTTTAAAGCTTAGCTCTTCTCAGATTATTCCCTTCACATCTGTACTTTTATTGAAACTGAGCTGTCCCCTGAGAAAACTGCTTTTTTCAAGTGGTATCAATGCTGTTTTTCTTTTCTCTCATACCATCTTCCTTAGGGTCAGGAGGGGAAGTGGACATTTTTCATGCTCTCTATTGACAGTTTCCAAACATAACAACTTCTTCCTCCAGCAAACTCTACTTATCTGAAACATGTGTGATCAGGTTATACCACCCACTACCTCATCTTGCTTTTTCCACCAATCTCTTATCAAGTTCTCCACTCATGCAAAATTTTAGCTCTGATGTATTTGATTAAGGTCCTCAGTATAATTGTTTTTTGTTCTCACCAAGATCGCTAGCTTATTGATGGGTTACTTTCCTATTATTCGAAAGATACAGCATATCAGTTTATTAAGTCATCCCAAATTAACATATAAACATCTAAACCTCTAGTTTCCACAGTTAAAACTAATTTATTTGATCATCTTTACTGAGACACTTTTTTCAATAGTGATAGCTGCCATTTTATATTCATTTCTCCGTTACCACTCATTCTTTTATTCACTCTTTAATAACATAAAAATATCAAGTGCATGTCCTTTGTAAAATATGCAAACCCTATAGATGATACAAAGTTCAACAATACTCCAATTCTTCCTTCTCTTCTTGAAAGTTTCTTGTGAATGATTTTTTTGTTTGTTTGTTTGTTTTTGGTAAATTTTATTTAACATTGTCTTTCTTTCTTTCTTACATTGTTGTAGTCCCCATTTCTCCTGCCACCTTATCACCTGTGACTTGTCACCATATTCCCTTGTGTTTGTCCCTCCCGTTTCACCTCCTGCCTCCCACTCCTGAATGTTTCATTTCTATGATCAGCTTGTTAGTTTTGATTATTTCTTGTTCTTTTGTTTGATTTATCTATATTTCATATATGAATGAGTACACCCAATATTTATCTTTTTCTTTCTAATTTCAGCTAGATCATCACTTCTACCTCATCCGTGTTACTATAAATGACATGTTTGTCTTTTTTGATGGCTGAATAACATTCCATTGTGTAAATTGTTTCTTTTCTGTGTTCACACAGACTGTACTTAATCTTTCATATTTTTTTAATTTATTCACTTAGGAAATGTCTGAGACAACTACTTCTATGACTAAAGATACCACAGTGGTTTTGTTCTTGGGCATTCTTAGCACAGGCAAAACTTACTACTGACATAAATAATTTCCATTTTTCATGATTTTAATGCTAGGAATAGATTCCAGGGAGAATTATTATGTTTATATATATATACATATACATATGAATTTTACACTTGATATAGATCAGTAAAGGGCTGTACAAAATAAGACATACATGATTTGCACTGAAAAAAGAGTTCAATAGACAAATCATCTCTTAAGATTAAATACTTTGCTTTTATAAAACCCCAGTCTTCTTAGTTTCCAAATTCACAAGATAGCCTTTAAGTCTGTCTCCCCTTATTTGATAAAGCCACCATCTTTTTTACAAGGAACATTTTTTTAAATAATTTTTTTATTTATATATATTTCACATCATTTCAGTCCCTGGGGGTCACCTACCGCCTCCCCTTCCCACCCGCTCCAGCTGGTCCCCATTCTCCCCTTGTGCCGTTTCATTTGGTTGACCATATATTAGTGAAACCATTTGGTTTCTGGCCCTTTCTATCTGACTCGTTTCCACTAGAATGATTTCTTCTATGTACATCCAGGTTTCCATAAATTCATCAAATTTGTCATTTTTAATTGATGAGTAATATTCCATTGTGTATATGTACCACATCTTTTTCATCCAGTCATCTGTTCTGGGGCATTTGGGTTGTTTCCATGTCCTTGCAATTATAAATAGTGCTGCAATAAACATCCGAGCACAGGTGTCCTTTTGTACCCACATTGAGGTC